>CAJRST010007779.1:2859469-2882428 GCA_907169785.1 Menidia menidia | reverse complement strand
GCAGAAGGACTCTGCAGTAGTATGTCAGGATAATCACATTAGCACATGGTCCAGGTACGGCGAACACTTGCTGGCCAAGCCCGGGCAGCTAAATGCTAACTTAGATAACAAGGCTAATAACAGCTAGCGGAGAGGCTAAAATTGTTATATTAGCTAAAAATAAACAGACAGACAGGTCTATTAACCTGTCGCTGCGCATTGAACGACACAAACACGGAATAAAAGTTCTGTCACCGATATATGCAGAAGTTTCCTCCGCAGACTCCCGGCTCCTGTCCCCAGTCCTCCAACTGACCTCAGCTGCTGGCGGATGAAGGACTCGCGCCCGCGCCGCGTGGAGCCGCACGCGCTCCTCTGGCTTGCCCTCTATAACGTCATCGCTTTCTGTGGAGTGGTGGCGCCCCCACCTGGATTTCCCGTGAATTACAATCATGACAAAGTAAATGATGGCACACAAGACGAGTCCAATATTATTATTTTTTCTTTCTGTCAAGTTTACTTAAAAGGCCCATTAAAAAAAAAAAGATTTACAGTCTAATATTCCCTTTATCTGTTACTTCTCTGTCTTTCATTAAGCAGAGTGAAACACGTTTGGAAACACAGTACACACTGGAAATGAATATCAATTATAGAAATAACTAAATATCAATTAAAAAGAAAAACTGTGCAAAAAAATAAACACATAGATGGAAATTCTTTTTACTAATGTATATAGGGTGGTGTGGAAATTGCAGTGCATTTCTATTTTTGCATAAAGAAAAACCAAAGTATGTGAACTGCCAGCAAGTATGTAAACTATTTATTTGCTCTGTTGGTTGCTGGGAGAAATGACTAACGATAGCACTCCTTTTTTCTTTTGTTATCCGTCGCCTGTCACTGTATTTCATCACACAAACCTATTATTAATGTAAGCATTGTCATTTCTGGAAGTCAGTTCCTTTGAAAGATGTAAGATTTATTGGATATGTTATCATTTTCTTCTATGTATTTTCTTTAAACAAAATACATTACATCACAAAAAAGTTTAACTGTTAAACTGATCTTCCTGTTTGTTTCTGTTTTAAAACATTACTAATTTGACGATTTATTTATATTTTAAAATGTCAGAACTTTTGCCCCCAAAATGTAACATTTTTACTTTAAATATTTTAACCTCATACTCTAAATGTCCATTAAAAATATAACCTTTTATATTTTTATACTCAATGAAAGTGCCATACATATAGATGGATAGATATATGGTTTGGTAAATTCATACTCTTAATTAGGTCTTTCTTTAACACTTTTTTGCCTCAATTCTTTTCATCAACAGCTTTCTCTTCACTGATTTAAGCTTGATTTAAGTCATTTAAAAACAATGTAAAAGTATGTTTCTGCTCTTCCAGGCTTATGTGCTGAATAATTCCCATGAATTCAAACAAAAAAAAAACAGATGAACGACTTTAAGGTTTGATTGAAAAGGGAAAAGATACAATTCTTGCCAGATGCGTTTTGATGATCTGAGAACCATGCCATGGGTATTTGATTTGAGGGGCATTTTGCTCTCTTTACGCTAGATGGCACTTGGGATGGGTTTGCTGTGCATTTTCCTCAATGACCAGGTCACAATTTTCACACTTTGCAGGTCATATATTGTGAAATAAATACACTAAATCGTATCTTATCACTTCAGAGTCCTTATAATGTCTCCCATCTGCTTTTTCTGACACTGCATGAAGCACGTTCAAATATTTAACCCAGATCTGAGAATATCTCGGGGATAGGATAGTTTATTCCATCTTATCATTGGCTCATTGTGATCATGTAAAGCTGAAATGGGGCTCATGCTCAAATTCATGACAACAAAAGATAATGTACAGTGGGATGGGGTGATTTTTTTAAACCGGAAAGGGGGCGGGGATAGTTGTAACGTTAGCAACCACGCTGGGAGACAGGATCGCTTATCATTCCCGAGAAGGATTGCCTTTCGAAATATGTCTTTAAGTCCTGACTCATTCCATGTCTGATGCACCAAGAAGAGTTTGATCTACCAGAGAAGCCGTGTGTCTTGTTACTAAGCCGGTAAGGGCCGATATTGATGTTAATCTTTGGCAGCTAGCTGCTGATGACTCCTGTGTAGTCACCGTGGGATCGTCGGTGCTCAGGAGGAACGTTAGCAGGCTAATCAGTTAGCATGTTAAAACCGAGGCTGCTATCAGTAGGCGACCGTCTCACAAATTCTGCTCTTGTATTTCTCTCAGTTACAGCCACGCGTTGTTCCTACGTGTTTGTGAATACTGGGGCTCGGTTGCAAGTCAGAAATTAAATGGGATGACCGGTTACTGTCAGTTGGCTAAAGCTAGCGGCGGAATATTGCTAGTCAGCTCGTGACGCTGTCAGTGTCTCGCCTGGTTTTGACATCTCACTCTCAGTAGCAGCTGACAAGGCCAAAGTCACACAGTTCTTCTTTTTGCGATATTCTATCTCAAAATGAGGAACTGGCTCGCTCCTTGAATCACAAACTGAGAGGAGATACATTTGATATAAAAACCAGTGTCTCTCTCTGCTCTTGCTACCATTGACTTCCAGGTAACGTAGCTAACGTCACATCTTCACCTCAGTGGTTTGTGTTAACCTGTTGTGGGAAGCCTCAGCAACGTTACACAGGCACAGAAATAAGCTTGGGTTATTTCGTTTTAATTTTAGGCCTCTTAGTGTTAAAGGATTGGTTTATCGTTCTTTTTGGCAGGGATCTGTGTCAAAGCCCCACCCTGAACGCACCACCCCTTTGTAGAGGATTGAACCGTAGTGGTGCTCACGTGCAGCTTTCACACATAAACACAGGAATGTTACATATGTCCTGCACCTATGAGGGTTAATACTCAACTGATATGCATGAGTAATAACAGCTATATAATTGAAATTATCTGCCATCTATGCTGTTTACTTTAGGGATTGGCTGTGAGCTTTATTTTGTAGCTGCATTGTAGGGAGGGGATACCAAAGTTCATAAAAAATACCGGTTTAATCTTTAACAGCGTGTTGTAATTTATTGGCATTGCTTTATTGTATTTTTTTTTCATTTGCCTATCTTAAAATGAGATTTTAACCAAATCAATATTTGGTTAAAGCTCTATTTCACTTTTTGATATACCAGTGTGAAGAAAGTGCAGAGAATAGAAATTAATATGTTTACTTTCCACCTCCTGGTGCTTTATATCCGTGAAGGTTGTTCATGGAGATACAGAGAGATCCATTTGGGTTGGCTAGATAGACTGAATAACTATTCTCTCCCCTGCGTTACACAGCAGGCTTGATATTGGAACCGCTGACTAATGTGATGTTCCTGGTGTGTTGTACTAGCCGAGATAGTCAGCGTTTATGCTGCACGAACACTGGGTTTATTTCACATGACCTTTTTATTGGATGCCTCTAAAGTTCGGGGCACTTGGAGGAGCACGTTAAGGTAAACAGAAATATGGCCGACCTCGCCTCTTATCAATATGTTTAGGCTTACTATTTGTGTGAGAGGCAGAGATGTTGTGCGTTGTGTAAGACGGTCTGATAAGACTTGGAGATAGTGTTGGTGAACCGAGGAAACAGTCGCACTGACTTGTGCGTCTTGAATATGAACTTCAGTCTTTTGCTTCTTTGTGTTTCTGCTTATCTTATTGACCTGAAATCAGTGAAAACAGTGTGCTTAAATGTCCATTGTTTTCAGGGAAGAGTAATGGTCATGCTTTGCGGCTTTGAATTAAGCAAAAACGCGTACATGTGAGTGGTTCTTAGTCTAGTGTTTCCACTCTGATATGATCTGCTATCAGATAAGTTTGCGGACAGCTCAAAGTTGTTCTAAGTTTAAAAGACCTTTAATAAGAATTTACTGGTAATACTTTGCATTTCGTTTCGCCACTGATTTCAGGACAAATTCTAAAGAGCGATTCAAGAAGCGAAAGATAACGTCATATTCATAATGTGAACAGTCTCTTCTACTGTATTTCCTCTTTGTGTGGTGTAGGGTGAAAAACCATCAGCTGCAGGGGCTATTGGAATACATTAGCCGCTAAATTTATTTCATGCAATGCTTTCATTTTTTCGCAAAACGTCCCCTTTCCATTATTTGTCTTCTTCTGGTGCTTGAAGAAGAGAAATAGTGCCTTGTTTTCTTTGGGAATGCGGCTGATCTTTGGTGGTCCCGACGTTTTCCTGTGATCCCACTGTATACGGCATGTCCTGTGGAGTAGTTTCAGGCTTCCTCTTTAGTATTATTCTCATAAATGGAGCTACAGCAGGAATTCACCATTCGTTTCTACCACCTCTGACTAATTAAAACTCTGATTGGAACTATCCTTTTTTATTCAAAAACCTAATTAGGTGACACATATGGTCCTAGTGTTACAAAGGTGTCTTGTTTAGTTATAGAGCTCAACATGTAATTGGAGTTTTAATTACCTCTGCACAGCAATCGATAATTACTGCCTATTAGGGTTACGCATTAAGGGAAGTAGCAGCTACTGAACACCACTATGAGGACCAGGGTTCATGGATACAGTTCAGAGGATTGATAATTATCCAGTATAAAGGTTGAAAAATATAGCCTAATAGCCTGAGCTCAACATTTCTGTCTCTCTGCTGACTGGCTGTTCAAAGATAAGGCCATTTTATTTGTGCCTGCCTGCCTGCCTGCCCGCCTCATTTACCCCTCCTCTGAATTTATACTTTCCCATTTAACCAGCAGTAATGGAAGTCGGGTGCGACCGTGAATTTATGCTCTGCGTCACCGGCGTGACTTTCTCGTGAGTTCAGCGTGTTTCAATGCGTCGTTTATTTTCGCAGCGTTTAGCTGCACTGCATAACAGCTAGCCTGAGTGGAACAAGCACCTGCACACACGGCTGACTGCCATCAGTAAGAGGGAACATTTACTTACATTCCGCGGCCTCCTGGTTTCTCTTTCACCCCGGCGGCTTCTACTTTTGGATGTCTCAGAACCTGGTTTCCTATTAATGCTGTCAAGATGTACATCAGACATTTGGGTGTGACACAATTAAGGCATGTCTGCCTCTGAATTATTGACAGCTGCCTCTTGATTCACTCCTCGGAAAGTCTGTGGCCATGTTATCAAAGGATCTTTAAGCCATCGGGGGACGGAAAAGCTTATCATTTGTGATGAGGGATCATGTTGTAGCAGCCTGACAGCTTTTGTTGTCCTCAGCTGTTCTTTTGCTCTGTCCAGCCTCCCCGGTTGGGTCAGTTAACATGAACCCAGAAAAGTCAGTCAGCGCAAATTGCCTTTTTTTTTAAAAACTGCATGTTGTTTTGCTTTTTCCTTTTTTTTGTGTCCTCCGAGCAGTCTGTGAGAGATGTCACCAGCGTCCAGCTGCGACTGCCCCCACCTGGACTGCGTGGGGGAGATAACTAAAGAAGAGCTTATTCAGAAATCCCACGTAAGAGACCCTTCTTCCAGACCCTGCCCATAAATGACCTCATATTCTTTTTAGTTTCACACGTCCTTGTTTTTTGTTTTTGTTTTCCATTTTGGTGCATTCTGAGTGTTTCCTTATGTTTTAGGGCCAGTGCCAAGACTGTAAAGTCAGAGGTCCGAATCTGTGGGCGTGTTTGGAGGTAAGCAAGTGTGTGCCGGGAAGCGATTTTGATCTGATGCAACATCTGAAGCATGATCTGAAGCATTCAATCTTTTTTTTTTTTCCCCACTGTTGTGTCTGCGTATTATGGCTGTTTTTCTCCGCAGAATGGTTGTGCGTACGTGGGCTGTGGAGAATCTCACGCCGACCACAGCACCGTTCACTCACAGGTGAGAGATCTCAGAGCTGAGCTGAGAAATGACAGGCTGAGTGGGAAAGACAGAAGGGTGAAGGATGAAGCCTTCTCTGTGCTGTTAAATTGAAATCAAAAGATGGAGGTTTCACAGAAGGCACAGATGGCAGTCCGGGACAGGAATATCACATCAAAATCCCAAGAGTCATTACTTAGAATAAAACTTCCTCCAGCACTGCTTTTTATTTTTAACGTTTTTCTCCCCATGATCACAGAGGCTGCAAATGCGTCTTAGAACTTTTTTGAAGTGCACGTGTTGTTAGAAGCCACCAACCAAGCCCTCTCTGTGCCTCCACCTTCAGTTCAGTTCAGTTTCAGCAGAGGATCATCCATTATTAATTGCCATTCCTCTGGGAAGAGGGGGAGATTCGCTAGCTCTGTCAGCTCCATGGTTACAGTATCTACTCCTCCTTTCTGCTCTGCAGTTCACGCTGTCGACTAAGACTTTTCCCTCTTGCACGTTAGAACCAGATGGGGTTGGGAGAAATACCAATTAAGAAAGGCAACTGTAATTTGCTGTGCCTGGTAATACCAACATCAATGCTCTAAACTTAGTCCAGAAAGGGTCGATTGAAGTGCGAACCTCTTAAGAGGAGCTCTGCATCCAAGTATAACAGGATTTTATTGCAAGGCATCTTTAAATCTTGTGGAAATGGAAGCCATTCTTAATTAGTTCTACATAAGCCTTAAGGGGAAGAAACATTTGAATCTCATTCCCATCACTGCGAGAAACAACAGGATATAATCTGATGTTTTTTTTTCTTCTAAAGGCTGTAGCCAAACTGGGCTTAGATTAAATATGAAGGATCATTTCTAAGATCTAAGGTTAAGAATCACTGCTAACTCTGCTGATAAGATGTCGAAGCTCCACCTCAGGGTTTGAACAGGATTCATTTAAAGCATTTGCATGTTTGCAGTTTTGAGGCATCACTCAAACCTGATAAGAATCCTCTTTTATGTTACAGATAGGAAACCGAAGCCCTTTCAGGCTTAAGGACTGAGTTTTTTTTAGAAAACCTTTTATTATGTCGACAAAGCTGGAGCCAACCTGCTTCTTAAGGAGGTTGTACACTGACAGCAGCATTGTTTTTTTATCTTTGTTTATTGTTGGCTAAATGTTGTTCCGCGCGACAAAAGCCACGGAGACGGACAGGTTTCACTGCATTTTTCCTTCCCCCCCAAGTGTTATTCTCAGCGTGAGTGTGTGCTGCTTATTTCAGTTTTTACGTAAAGACAAAGCAGCGGTGTAAAGCACAGAGCATTATCTGGGTGTGTAAAAACACTCGTCCTGTCAGTTTAGCTTTTTGGGGGTTTATTTCCCCTCATGAAAATTTTAAATGGGGAGATTTGGGGCAGCGCCCCGTCTGGTGCGTTGCCTCGTCTACATCAGCCCTGCCCAGTCGTGTGAAGGCTAACGCGTCCTGATGAATAATACAGAGCCTGCTGGGCAGCTGCTGCTCACGTTCGGTCTCGTGTCAAATACCTGCTGTTTCTTTTCTTTTCGTTGAGAGCGGCAGTGGGTCAGGAGGCCTGTAACCAGAGTAAGATGACCCAAAAGTCATGGATGCGGTTGAGCTTTTTGTGTTTTTTGAGAGGTTTTGACTCCATAAGGGCTAGCAGGTGCTTGTGTTAAAAAGCTACCTCTCAACAAACACAAAGTAAAAAATCAAACTTGATTTTTTACCATTTTGAACTGGATTCTCTGAAGCGAAAACAGTGGCTGTAACCTAAAGAGAATCCTGATCATCTATGAACAGTTTAGTCTGTTAACACACAAAGCCAATATCTCAAAACAAGCTGGAAGCTTTGGCGGATAAAGAAATCAGGACCCATGTACACGATTCTTTATTTATTGTAAACCCGTCTGTGTTTAAAGGAGACGAGGCACAACCTGACGGTGAATCTGACCACGCTTCGAGTGTGGTGCTACGCCTGCGGAAAGGAGGTGTTCCTGGAGCGAAAACTAAGTTCTCACTCGCCCCACGCCAACGCCAAACCCCTCCCATTACCGTCGAGCGCCAGTCAGGTGAGCGTTGCATTTCCCTGTATGGAACCAGGAAGCAATTTTAGCCATCTGTAGGATGGCTTTACTGCCTAATCACATGACGACTGTGACTTTACGAGGAAGTTTGGCCAACTGTTTCCTTTTCATTTAGCCATTAAGCTCCATATGATAACGTGTGTGTGTGTGTGTGTGTGTGTGTGCATGGTCTGTTTCTACAGGATAGCAACAGAGCCCACGGGAGCCCAACCTCTCTGAGAGTGCCCTCTGATGGAGCCTGTGAAGACCTGGACATGGAAACCGAGGAGGAGGACGACCTGCGTGCCAGAGGTTATCTTCTTTGAAGTTGTCACTAGCTTAGTTAGACATCAGAAAGCTTTTAAAGTCCCTGGCGTGATGTGAGGCTCAAAAAATAGCTCTCACCTTTTACTTCGAGGTTTCACAAAATTAAAGACCAAGCAGACTTCAGAGAAGCAGAGCCGGTGAAAAAGCTGCAAATACCTTTCTTCACCCGGCTTCCCCAACCTGAACGGTTCCATCACAGCAGCTAGCCAAAACCCTGCTCCAGCTGTGCATTTCTAAAAACAAAGCTGGATTCTGACCTGCTACCCCTGGAGCCCCTGTAGTGTCCCCACAACACAGAAGAAGCTTTTTGTTATACTTGTATCAGGTCCTGGAGAAGGACTTTTTCGCAGCTTTATGGTTGACTGGGGTCCCCACTGAAAAATGTTACCCGTGCTTTGAGCCTCTTGTAGGCTCCACCTAACGTCATGCAGTATGCCCTCTTAAACCTCATGTGATGTAGCTAAAGCAAGGCCACCGGCGCTGGTGGCCCTAACAGGGATCACATGATTAACAGGTGGAGTAACTAAGCTATTCGGGGGGGATACCATCTGTAGACTGAGCTGGTCCTTCGAGATTGAAGCTTTTTTTAAATGTGCAGCCCTACTCAGAGGAAGAAAGTAACAGTTGTTCCCTCTGTGGTGAAATGAAAACAAAAAAAAGGACAGAGGATAATGGCAGAAAGTCTCAGACTGAACAGGGATGCACCAGGTTGCCCCGTCCTCCGCTCCTGCTGTAAAATATTAGCCCTCGGTCTAGTGAACATGTAGACACTATTCAGCTGTCATCAGCGAGCGTTTGATGGGAGGCTCTTTTTTAACTTCTCGGTTGTCCTCTGTCTCCTTCAGGCCTGACAGGGCTGAAGAATATAGGCAACACCTGCTACATGAACGCCGCCCTCCAGGCCCTGTCCAACTGGTGAGACCTCCACTTTGCATCCTCCCCACGTCCCCTCTTACCTGTCCACCCCCACATCCACCAATTTGACACTTTCCTGCCTGCGACTAACCATCATGCGACTCGCATCCCATTGGTCACACTTCTGTTCCCCCCTTTTCTTCTGTAGCCTCTCGCTGTTTTATTCACTGCTCGCTTCTTGCAGACTGTGAGAAATGACCACGGCGGTGTTCATTAGGGAAAACGATGACTGAGTGAGAATTGCTGCAGTGCACCATTTGATACGGCAGAAATGGCCTTTTGTAGTTCCCCGTGGACTCCTCAGTTACAAATCAACAGCAGCTCGTTCTCTCGATTGCTTCTTTTCTTTCCCTCTGACCCCTTTACTGCTCCTTTTCATGTCTGCCATTAAAGTGCCTGTCAATCTGATGAATTATTTTCGGATTATTGGACTGGCGTTCGGTTCATCTGCTGTATTTCAGTATTTTTAGCCTTTTCTATTCAACAAGCACAGGTTTTAAAAACCTTTACTATCTTTTAGAATGAACTAGAAAATGCCAACGCCAGATAAAAGTCAAAATAGGCAAAGATGTGGGTCAGAATTTGCAATCTAAATCACATTCCAAATATAAATAGAGGAGGATCTTAGTCACACAGCTGCAAGAGGAGGGACCTTTTTCCAAAGTTTCTTTTGATGTCTATTTGTGTGAGCTCCTTCCTCCCCGTTACTGTCGAGTCATTATGCAGTCCGAAGGACTTCTGTCTTGCCAAAGGAGGGAACACTTCATGCCTTATTCATTCTGTACTTTGTGTCTTTTTTGCCGATTTCTGTCCTTTCTGTATCCGTCAAATAAAATCCCCTCAGCTGTTTTTCTTTTCAGTTGTTCTGATGTCCTTCAACTCTCTGTATTGGGGGGGGGTGGGGGTTCTTACATGGAAAAGTACATCTGGGAATTTGTGATATCGCTCTGCAAGTGAAATGAGAATTTAATGAGACGAATAAAAATGCAGACTGGAGATGATATTTTTTAACTATTCAAGCCTAAGCTGTATGTGTAGCTTCTCCCTTTTATTCTACGATATATGAAAAGTTTTTTTATTTTGTAACAAAAACACACGTGAACAAGTTTTTATGCCTTCGTTTTCGTATCTTTTTATTCTTCTCTTAATGAATATCGAGGATATTGTTTTTCCTGAGTGTAAACACAGCCATCCTTGTTGTCACCGCAGCCCGCCCTTGACGCAGTTCTTTCTTGAATGCGGTGGTTTGGTGAGAACCGACAAGAAGCCTGCTCTCTGCAAAAGCTACCAGAAACTAGTCTCTGACTTGTGGAACAAGAACAGGTAGTTTGTTTGAGCTGTCTTATAATGCAAAGGTATTTTTCGCATATTTATTTATTGTTTTTTTTCCCACTTCAAATTTCAGACCCTCCTATGTTGTCCCGACCAACTTATTCCAGGGGATCAAAGCTGTAAACCCCATGTTTAGAGGGTATTCCCAGCAGGTGGGTTGTCCCAGAAAATGGAGCAAAATGGTACAAAAAATCCTGGAGTTATCTTACTTGAAAACGCATTCAATGTAAATGGTGCTAAAGGTTGACAGGCCAGTTCTGAGAGTTGAGATCCCAGTTAAGGTCCCAGTTAAGATACAGGAATGAGTTTATTACATTATTATCTTTTCTTTTTTTCTTTTTGAGGCTTCATTGTTATTGCTGCTCTGATCTCAGAGTTTAACTACATCCCAAATCTTACAGTCTCCTTATTTCTCCTCCTTCTCATTTATCTCCTTGTTGCTGTGCAGAATCACATTAGCTTAAATTGCTCAGTCAAAAAAAGAGTTTAACGCTTAAAATCTGCACTTTTTTAATACTGTACACACACGTTCATTTGGCCTGAAGGGGAAATGCTTGATTTGACTCCATGTGGTGCTTGAAGCAAAGGCACAAGAGCTTTTAAGAGATGTTAAACTGAAGCACTTACTGTCTTCAGTCAGTGTAAGCCGTGTAAGCCTGAAAGGTGAAATGATAAATTTGCCTCTTTCCTCTAGGCTTGCCAGTGTTTGTTTAGAGGAGTTAGCTGAGGAATATTCATTTGTCACACCACGCTGGGCTGCACAGCTTTGGATTTTCCATTGCTGTGAATGAAGTTAACATTCCAGCTCCTGGGAGAGGAGAGTTAATTTGGCTTGAAGAGGGAGATTGGATTTCTGAGGTTCGTTGAGTTTGATTACACATTCATGAGTGTTGGATTTTGGATTTTGTGGTCCAGAACTGGGATGAACAAGGAGGTGAAGGGGTTGTTGTTGTCATTTAAAAAAGAAAAAAAAAAATTCTTTGGGAAAGCTTTCCTCTCTCTGTAGTTTTCTGTGACACTAAGTCTTTTTTTTTTTCTGTTTCGTCAGACTACAGTGAAAGGCGAAGGCCTTTATTATTCCAGCAGCAAATTATTGGCAGCTTAATCTAACATTTAAATTGTTTTTTTTTTTTTTATCCCAATCGAACGTTTTAGGACTCGCAGGAATTTCTGCGCTGCTTGATGGATCAGCTTCACGAGGAGCTGAAGGAATCGCTTCCAGAGCCCTACGACCAGTCCAGCGGCATCGCCGTCAACGACGGCCCGGAAGAGGACAACCACAGCCAGTCGGACAACGACTTCCAGTCATGTGAGTCCTGTGGCAGCAGCGAGAGGGCCGACAATGAGGTCCAGGGTGGGAATGTTCTGATGGACGACACCAACGAAGCGGAGATGCTGATTCCTGAGCGGGACGAGATCCAGGCCAACCGGGAGTGGCAGAAGGAGAAGAACATGATCAACGACCTTTACCGCTCTAGCGTTAACGGCGTTATGGGCGGAAGCGCGGGGGGCGACATCGACAAAGACGTGGACACCACCGCCGAGAACACAGCGATTATCAGCAGCCAGGGAGCCATCAAGGTCCAAGGCAGAACATCCGGTAAGGATTTTGTACAAAACCACCTGCCACCTGCCACTGACACGTAAACCCCACTTTTTGATGTCGGATATGAATTCAACAACCTAAACCTGGGCCTCCTTCTAACAGACTGCTTTCCAGATATCCAAATGTCCAACACCATGAGACCACAGAGCCCTGTCCCCATGGAAGGACACAATCCCAAAATGTCCACAAGCCCACCCAAAGCCGTGTCCGCCTGGCCCAGCCTGAACCCCGCGCACAAAAAAGGTGCAGAGTTGACTTTGAATTCACCCAAATGTCTAAACTGGGGGCTGGTTTTGTAAGGAGAGGAGGGAAGTAAGACTATCCCGCCGATCTTCTGCTTACTTTTGTGTTTGACAGACTGAGCTGGAGGTCTGTTCTCACATTTCTGCCTCTGTGCTTCCCAACAGCCATTACCACATTCACCCCACCTAAGAGCAAGCGTCAGAAGAAATTCCGCAGCGTAATTTCAGATGTCTTCGATGGGACCATTGTCAGCTCAGTTCAGTGCCTCACCTGCGATCGGGTAAATTTGACTATTTTGTTTCCAGTTTTCCTCCTGTGCATTACTCTGCCTTCCCATTGGCCTTATGGGTGTGTGTGAAACGGAAACATGGCACTCCATAACGAGACACTGTGTTATTGGTCATTTAAAGGTACCATAAGTAAGACGATACAGAGAGAAATAAAGTTTTGTTCAGCTCCGGTGGCCTTATAAATGTTTAATAATGCGCTATTGATTGTAAGGATGCCACTCTGGCAGTGTGACTTCACATTAGGATGTGACCACCGCTGAAACTTTATGGTCTCTGGGGTCTGTGGCTTTCAGGTGTCCGTGACCCTGGAAAACTTCCAGGATATTTCCTTGCCCATTCCGGGAAAGGAAGACCTGGCCAAGCTCCACTCATCCACCCACCAGACCTCCCTGGTAAAAGCCGGCTCCTGCGGGGAGGCTTATGCACCTCAAGGCTGGATAGCATTTGTCATGGAGTACATCAAGAGGTGTGTGTATGTGTAACACACTTTACATTTAATGTACATTAGATGCTAATTTGATATATCCTATTACTGCTTAACTGAACAAAGTCTCTTTATTTCCTAGCTGGTTCTGGGGGCCAGTAGTTACACTACAAGACTGCCTTGCAGCTTTCTTTGCCAGAGATGAACTGAAGGGTAAGTAAATGGGTTAAAAAACTAAAAATCTTCTTTTGACACAGGTGCAAAGATTGATGCAACAATGACTGTGTTTGTTGTTCCCTAGGAGACAACATGTACAGCTGTGAAAAGTGCAAAAAGTGAGTGGTTTTGCTTGCATTTTCTCTGTCAGTTTATTTTTGCAATAGTGGATCATCGAAAACAGAAGATGGGCCTGTAATGAATTACTGTCCTCTTTACGATCTCTCCTTCTAGATTACGAAATGGAGTCAAATTTTGTAAAATGCAAAATTTGCCAGAGGTATGAACAGCTCTAGTCATTCATATAATGAAGGAACCCAAATGCTTATGCGTTGTGACTAACACCACAGGACTGTGCGTCTCTCTGTGCCAGATCTTGTGTATTCATCTGAAGCGCTTCAGACACGAACTGATGTTCTCCACCAAGATAAGCACCCACGTGTCTTTTCCACTCGAGGGCCTAGACCTGCAGCCTTTTCTGGCCAAAGACAGCTCCGCCCAGACCACCAACTATGACCTGCTGTCAGTCATCTGTCACCACGGCACTGCCAGCAGTGAGTGGGCCCAGAGCCTCCCCCTTTCTGCTGCAGATCGGGGCCACTGCCATCCTTTGGCACATCCGAGTGCCCGGCATTCATAAGCCTCTGCATAAAATTCACACGTTCTTGTTAGATTTGTGAATGCTGCACTCACATCCCTCTTTGTCCCGTTCCAGGTGGCCACTACATAGCATACTGCAGGAACGATATGAACAATCTGTGGTATGAGTTCGATGACCAAAGTGTGACCGAGGTCTCCGAGTCCTGCGTCCAGAACGCCGAAGCCTATGTACTCTTCTATAAGTAAGGCGGCAAATAAGATGGCAACCTTTCCACGTCGTGCTCCACATTTGTAACATTTTGAACCTCGTGGCTCAGCCTTCGCGTCCGATTACTGTGTTCTGTTTCTGTCGCAGAAAGAGCAGCGAGGACGCAGTGAAAGAACGTAGGAGGGTGTCGGCCTTGTTCAACATGATGGAGCCCAGCCTTCTGCAGTTCTACATCTCTCGCCAGTGGCTGAACAAGTTCAAGACCTTTGCCGAGCCGGGGCCAATTTCCAATGATGACTTCCTGTGTGCGCATGGAGGTGCGTATGAACACGTCATTTCCACACAGGAACCGCTCTGAGGTCTTTTTTTTGTTGTTGTCCTGTGTCCGAATCCTTTAGGGATGTTTTGACCTCTTTAGCACGCTTTGCTTTCATTTGTAGATATTTGATCTTGAAATGATGACATTCTGAAATCTTAAAGGTTTGCCGTGTATAGAATGTACATGAGCCAAGGTGGAATTAAAGAACATCTCAAAGATTTTGAATTTTGTTTTGGAACTATTTGGGATTTCTGACACTTTGTATGATCAACTTTGATCAATCTGATGGTCGGCAGTATGGGGAAGAATTAAAGCAATAACCAGCTAAAATGTAACTAAATTGGAGGAAAATAGTATTTGTGTGCAGTTACCATTATGCTCGTGATTTGACTTTGTTGTTTCAACGCGTTTCTTCAGGCGTGCCACCCAACAAAGCAGCATTCATTGATGATCTGGTGGTGATGCTGCCGCAGAATGTGTGGGATCACCTTTACAGCAGGTACCATTCTGCACACTCACTTAGATCGCCCAGTGTCGCCATGGTTTCTTTTCTAAATGAGTTTTGTGTGTGTGTTTAACTGTTGCGTGCAGGTACGGAGGGGGGCCAGCTGTTAACCACCTGTACGTCTGCCACACCTGTCAGATTGAAATAGAGAAACTCGAAAAACGGCGCAAATCTGAGCTGGACATGTTCGTCAGGGTGAGCGCTCTCTCCTCATCCGTTTCCCTAAAGGGCTGTGAAGGTGACTGCCCGAGCCCGGAAGAGCACACAGCTTCTTCCAGACGCAATAAAAGCCAGTGGGAATGATGATGTATTCTCTGGCTCTGCGCGGCCACGACTAATGGGTGTACATAGGCCCATTCTCCAGTCTGTTTAACCAGTTGATAGGCTGCATGTGTTGGTGCTCTTCACCCGGGCAGCAGATGAGAGGAGCGAGCCAGATAAAAGCCTTATCACGAATGCATTGAGACAGATGCAGCTGTTAATGCCTGCTCACTGTGCCCACTCACACAATGGCTGCTCACAGTGGAGATAAATGTTTTGTGTGTGTGTGTGTAAAAGAAAGAGCCCCAGTAAGCCAAAAGGAAGACTGAAAGAACAGGGATTGTGTTATTTCTGAGGAAGATGAAATTGGTGCACTGTGGTGTTAACAGTGTCTTTTAATTGGAATAACTACCAGAGAGAATTGATTAGGTTTTCCATTTCTTCTCCTCTCAATCCTTTCATTCTCACTTCATTTTTTTCCCCCTTTTTGCTCCGATCCGTCCACCCCTCCTCTTTTTCCTCCCTGTCCCTTTACGTCCTTCTTCCTCCCTCCTGTCTCTTCCACTCACTCCTCCCCCACTTCCCCTCTCCCTTTCCTCCCTCTCTGTAGCTGAACAAGGCGTTCCAGGAGGAGGAGTCTCCGGTGGTCATATACTGCATCAGCATGCAGTGGTTTCGTGAGTGGGAGGGCTTTGTCAAAGGAAAAGACAATGGTAATTGGTCTAGAGTGTTTTCTTTTCCTCCACCTGTCCTGTTTAAATGTCTGGTTAAAATGTCACACGTTTCACCCATGAACCTCGATCTATGGCAAGGATGTAATCTGATGTGGGAAAACTGTTGCAATTATTTTCTAAATTGTCTTGTAAATTAAATGGCTAAACAGGCTTGTTTTAATAGAAAATACCAAAGACAGTGGTTAGCAGAAAGAGAGACTGCGGATTCCCTTTTTTCTGATTTCTCTTGATGTATCTTCAAAGACTTTGCTGCGGCCCCTAGAGTCAGGATTCTCTCTTACTCCATCAAAATGAAGTGTCAGAATAGATCTTTCTCTTTTTTGCTCCTGCTGCTTTGTATCATCGTATCTATTTATAACCGCTTGTATCTGGCACGTCAGTGAATGTCTTCTTTCACTTTGACTTCTGCTCCTTTAATATTTGTTTTCCCTCTGTAGCAATTGAGGAACCCAAATTGCTTTTCATGGCATGTCAGAAAAATGTGACATTTTAACATTATTGCTCTTTGAGTCCGTTAGGATTTGAACCCCGTCTCGGGGAGGATTTGGGCTTATGCGACTGCTCTGAATTTAATTTGACAGATAATTGTGTCTCTCTTTATGTATTGTAGATCCTCCAGGACCCATTGATAATTCCAAGATAACAGTCAACAAGAACGGCCATTTAATGCTCAAACAAGGTACATATGTTTCAAATCTACTGCCTTAAAATGTATCTATAGTTCTTTATTCAAATAGAAAATAAATAAAGTATTGTAGCACTACATGCTTTGAAAAGCCTGTTCTCTGAGTTGATCTTTCCTTTACTAATTGTGATAAATGTTTGCTTGCTTGTACCCTGCAGGTGCGGACTCCGGGCAGATCTCTGAGGAGACGTGGAACTTCCTCCACTCCATCTATGGCGGCGGTCCACTGGTGACTGTGCGGCCAAACATCAGCCACCAGGAAGTGGAATCATCGCAGTCGGAGGAGAAGATCGAAGTCGAGACACGCTCCGTTTAATCAAGCACTTGACAGTAAAGCGTTGGGAAAGCATTGAGAAATGTAAAAAAAAATAACTGCCTTTTATTTTGCACTTTTGTTTGAGAAGCATTCACGAAAAAAGGACCTCATCTTCCCTGCTACGCCACCGCCTTTGACAGAGGGATTTAACATGTCGTGCTGTACAAATCTGTATAAAGAGCTCTTAAATTTCTATTAGCACTGTAGAGTTAATGTGTATGGTTATTTTTCAGAACCAAGCATTTAAATTATGTGCAGCTAAAATTTCCTCTGTATGCCATATTTCTTTTTTTCTTTCTTTGACCAAATGAGCACATATTGTATGTTCATGTGTTGCTATTGCTGAATCACAACACATTTTGCTGTAGATAAAACTCACTTTTTTTTTTCGTGTTGTAAATTAATACTGTCCACTGAATGGTTAGGAGAGCAAAATGTGACACTTAAAATAATTTAATATCAAAAGGTTATGAAGGGACTAATTTCTGACTAGTCTCAGGAATGACTGTTTTGCACTGTTCTGTAGATGTACAAATTGGCATGCTCTGCGCAGGTGTCTGGTTTGTATATGAATGTATCAATACTGGTAGTACGTTGGTCAATACTCAGCACTTGAGTGATTTAATATAATGATGTCAGTAGATTTTCCTCATTTTGTTGAAAAAAAAGAAAAAGGCAGGCAGACTAAGGAATGCATGCTTAACACTCAAGCACAGTTTAACATCTCGTGTAACTGCATGTAAATGCAAAGCTGCTCTTAAAACGTGCACGCAGTCGTGATCTATCTTCACTAAATTGTACAGCCATAGAACATTGTAGTATGTAATCAGCATCATCTGCAATCTAATTAATCAAAGGCATTATTTTTCTGTATGGGCATGGTATGGCTTAATATGCTGGCTGGTGGGTCAACTGAATGTTGTATTTCCAATTTTCTGCATTTAAGTGAGATCTATCCTTATTTTTGCTGGCTGACACTATTAAAACTTGATGAAAACAGAATTAACTCTGCCCCCCTCCCCTTGATTTGGTTACTGTGAGCTGACTTGAAGGAGAAAATAAGAATGGAAAATTAGGAGTCTGTCATAAGCGGTGTTTGTCGTTTGAAAAGAAAGTGATTTTAAACGGTCGTAAATTTGACAAAGTGACACCGAGGCTGTCTGACCAACAGCTCTGTTGGCAGGGGCAAAAATGTACAGGGTAGCGCTGCGTTTGGAGGGCGGCTGAGTCGGCTCACACACCCCGACTAGTTGACTGGCTTGAAAACATGGCTGCGGCCGAACGTGAGGCAAATTTACGGAAGTGAGGTATGTCTAATTCTTGAGCTTCAAAAGCTGTTTTGAAGTGCGCCTCCAGTTAGGTGCTAGTAATAGAACAAATGCAAAAACTCAAATTTACCACTCCACTAAGAATGCGTGGGGCCGTAATTACCGGCTGAACACTTACACATTGGCAAAGTTATGCGCGGAACAATCAGCTAGCATAGCGAGCTAATATGAGGCTGCTGCGGCTAGCCGTTATTGCTAACTGGTTAACAACTGTCGTTAGGCTGCTAAGCATGCTACTACTCTAAACGCAGCAGTTGAAACGTAAACCTCGGCGTATCACATTGTTGGTAGTTTTTCCCTGCACCCAGAGTGTGTGATATTCGTGTAGCTAACACTTAGTTAAGCTGTTGAGCTGGCTAGCATGTGACCGAAACTAGTAATGTTCACAGAGGGCGACTCATTTAATCGACACGATTCGTCTCGGCACGATGCAGTTTACAGAAAAACTAGCCGAGAAGAACTAGCTAAGGTACCGTTAGCCAACTCTGCTAACTAGTCGATCACAACAGAAAAAGAGAAAAAGGTGAGATTGTAGACTCTTTGCCAGTTGTGTGTCATTAGGGACGTGTAAGGTAATATTTAATTGAACTTCTACAACAGTCAGTGCTTTGACTTGTGAAACGTTCATGTTTATATATACCTCCAAGTGATAGCTAACCGTAATTTAGTTAGCTATGGTTAGCCTGCTAAACGAAATGCTAGTTGAACTATGGTGTACTGAGAAGTTGGACCGTGCTAATGTTTAGCTTTATAGCCAGTTTCGTGGACCAGCCGAGTGGTCTTGCCCATACGCGACACAGAAGTTAAAATTTGTAGGGTTCACATGCTTCAAAGTAGTGATAACCAACTGCACGTGCCTCTGCACCTCTGCCTAGTCTCACCAGCTCCACCAGCATCCTCGTGCCTCCAACTTTGTCGGCGTAGAGCTCGCGGAATCTAATTATTCGGGATGTTGGGATTTGAGCGATTCTCATCGGTATGTATGCCAGCACAACTTCGCGGATATTTTGCTGCCAGTAGGCCGTGTGGAAGTGTGAGAACTTTAAGTCAGCAACAGATCTGAGTATTATAGCACCACGGCAGAACGGCACGAAGCTTCTTTCATTATCATAACATTCATTTCTCGCCCTAACTCAGCTGGTTTGTTAGTAACAGGCTTCAAGCTTCCGTATAATATACGCGTTTTTGTTTGTATTTGGAGTTTTGAAGCATGAGCTCTAACCAAAACGGTGCAGCTTGAATATTGTCCGTATGTCGGACCACATCTGTCATAATTACAATGTAGTCAAATCAACACGTGCTCCCATAACTTGACAGCCAAACAAGCTCTTCAGAGGGGGACAGGAAGTGGGTTGATTGCAGTTGCACATGGGTTTGTGTCTTGCATGATAACCTAATCTCACGTTTAGCTTTAAAGTTATCTTTAAACTGCCTTCTTCCCTGAATGTGATTATTATTATTTGTTTAACAGCCTTACAATGAGCAGTGGTTGCTAATTTAAGTGATGTATCAAAACAATGATTTAGTCTACTAAATAAGTACAATTGGTATTTAATATACTGACTTCCCCCCAAAATAGAAAGAACCACTCAAAAAAAATATTTAAATGTACATTTTTAATGAAGGTACTGTGTTTTCTAAAGCTGTCTAAACCCATTGAATACCAAAATAAATGAGCATCATCTTCTCATCCCCTGATAGACCTTTGGGAGTTGGCAGTCATATGAGTTATTTTTTGGGAAATAGACTTCATGCCTGTTACAGATTTGTTTATTTAGATAATGTCATTGGTTGAAAGCATCAATCATATTTGAGACAAGTACATTTTCACCTTCAGTCTCCTGAAAAACCTTTTTAATGTATATATTTTGACGGTGGCGTTGGTCATGCTCATAAATGTTGCAGTAAGTAGTGAAGTGACTTGAAAGTGCAGGCTCTGCAGCTCAGAGGGCCCGTTTTGTTTAACAACTCTTCCTCCAGACGCAAGTTTCTCTGCACCTACTTAGCAACAACATGGACTGTGAAATATGAAAGCCACTTGCACCCTTTTACTTTACGGCAGTCCAGCCAGTTCACCTCTGTCAGGCAGGTTTGCCGTTAGTCAGAGGCTCGGCTCAGGATGAAGGGTCAGATTTACAGCACAGTGATAGCTGGGTTTGCATTGTTTATGGTTTCAGAACTTCGAGCGGTTTTCCAACAGATAACTGATGGCAGCATAAGAAGTATTGCCTCATTATTTATTTAGGACTTGTCAGTAAAGCCCACGAATGTTAATTATGAGGACACAAAGTGTGAGCACATATCTAATGTCAGTTCTTAATTTATTTATTTAACTGTAGTGATTCGTGTTATGCATTTTTGGAGCAGGCTGTATGAGCAGGCTCAATTATTTTTGCGGGATGAGGAAGCTGCCCCTTCTCCCCTCATTCTGTTTGATTTCTCTGTCTCTCCTTTCTTTTTTGTTTTTGGTCATATGTGCATGGAGGAATCACATTAGCCTTCTCAGCTGGAGTCTTTAGTGGAGTGTGAGTAATACGTGCATATGGTGTTGCTTGTTCCAGGTCACTGTTGAATTCACTCCTTGCAGAAAAATGATCAAAATAGCATTTGTAACAAGGCTTGCCTCTGACTTTGATGTCTCTGTGCTCGTAAACTGCAGAAGAAGGGAGGGACTGCCCCGGCATACGCAACAAAGAGCTTTTAAATGAGTTTTGACAGAGCTCAGCACACAGACTTATGTACTTAGAATTAATGTAAATGAGAATCGCAGCTCAAAGGCCAGTTGATTCAATATTTCTTTTCCCTACAATGAAAGACTCGCGTTCTCTGGAGAAGGACATTCAGTTAGATCATCTTCCATTGAACGTCACTTTAATATGACCTTTACTGTGTTACATTTTTGTGTCCTCTCTGCTACATTTATTAGTTGCATCGTGTACTAGACTATGCTTCCTGTCTGTCTGTGTTTACTTGGCATTTTTTGGGGCTTTTATTGCGTCTAACATCAAGAATGAATCAATCGATAATCTCACAATTCTCCCTACTTTGATGGAGTATGCATTAACATGTTCAGAGATGGCTTTATTAACCATTTCTGTGTACTTATTTTAGGACCACGGCATACCATTTCTGTTTGAGTGGTTGATTGTTAAAATGGCCTCAGTGTAAGCTCTTCAGTTTGTATAATTTGGTACTTGTGCTATTATCTTCCATATTGAACTATATTGTTTTTCTCCCTGCATTTTTTTCCTGACTTTTTACTGTGTAGTAAAGATGTAGAGAGAAAGCTGAATAAACTAGATACATGTATTTGCATTGATTAATACTTTGCCTTATAGTGATATGGATCCTACTTTAATTACAATCTAAAGGTCACCTGAGTAAAATCTTTTAAAATTAAGTTTGGAAAAAAAATCTGAGATGTATGGAACAGATTGATTGTGTTATAAAACATCTGCTACTGATGTAAAACTTACTGGAATTAGGTCGTAATTGGTATTTCAACTCAAACTGTAAGCCAAGATATTTAAAGGATATATTGATATTCTTATTCTTTTAGCTTTTTAGTTGTTGTGTGCAGCCAAAAGGTTTGGGAGTAAACTGGCATCCTGGCATTCCTGTTACAGAGATTAACAATCCTTAAGACTCACTTTATAATGACAAACCAAGTCTGCGTTTGTTCTTCTCAGATGAATTTGAAAATGGGTTTACAGTGTAGATTTTGTGTCAGAAATCAGTCTTCTCGTAAACCCTACTTGCGTCTCTTGGCGTAAGAAAGAATCCTCCCAGTGAGAAGTAGTGTGCCCTTACTGTAACAATGTCCAGTGTGTGGCTGGAAGAGCTAGAGGAAGTGCTTAATGAGAGGAAAAGACTTGGCCGCTGTGCTTAAGCTGCCATAGAAAAAAGTGGATTACACTGTTTATATTTTATTAAACAATTATAGTTAGACAAGTATAATTTTAATAATCCTGACCTTACCAACTTTGGGGTAATTTTTACAAGTTAAATGCTTGCTGAGCGGCTCACTTAATTTCTGCTTTGGTTGCCATGCGAATACAGAGGAGCTCCTAGATTGCTGTGTGTTTGGTCATTAAAGATAGATTGAGGGACGTACCACTTTTTACTCTTCTGTATGGGCCAATGTTCCACCTTTTTAAACTTTTTTATCAGAATCTTTAAAAGATGTCTATTTTTGTATGTTGGCAGTATTTAGTTCTGGGCTACAGCGATCAAATCAATCCCTAATTTTCAGGGTATTTGCAGGGAAGTGACCCAACTAGTATTTAACGAGGGTGCTCTGGGATGCTTTTATTTGAAAAATGACATTCAATTTCAAAATGACTAACCACTGAAATCAGTGTTGCTTTAATGTAGTCATAGAATTGGGCATGTTGTCCGCTTTTTATCATTATTTTGACCTTAATGATTTGCTTTTTTTATTTCTTTAACAGGTGCCAACATTCTGCTGCAGAGGAGAGAGCACCAGGATGAGGAGGCTGTAGGCACCCACCGTAGTATGGCCGCGTCCCGTTCCTCGCGTGTCACAAGGTCATCAGTAGGGCTCAATGGATTGGATGAGAACTTTTGTGGTCGAACTCTCAGGAACCGCAGTATTGCCCAGCCAGAGGAGACCTCAGTGTCTCCACTACCAAGGGCCCGTTCGCCCAAGAAGAAGCAGGACACCAGACAGGAGTCGAAGCAGAACATCAGGCAAGACTCGAAGGAGTCAAAGCAGGACGCCAGGCGGGAGTCGAAAGAGTCGAAGCAAGACTCCAGACAAGAGTCGAAGCAGGACTCCAGACAAGAGTCGAAGCA
>CAJRST010007779.1:2843649-2859300 GCA_907169785.1 Menidia menidia | reverse complement strand
CAGGACTCCAGACAAGAGTCGAAGGAGTCGAAGCAGGACTCCAGACAAGAGGCCAAGGAGACAAAGCAGGACTCCAGGCAGGAGGCAAAGGAGTCGAAGCAAGACGCCGGGCAGGAGTCGAAGCAGGACGCCGGGCACGAGTCGAAGGAGTCGAAGCAGGACGCCAAGCAGGACTCGAAGCAGGAGTCGAAGGAGTCGAAGCAGGACGCCAAGCAGGACGCCAAGCACGAGTCGAAGGAGTCTAAGCAGGACTCCGGGCACGAGTCAGAGCAGGACGCCCGGCAGTTGTTGGAGGAGTCGGAGCATGACGCCAAGCAGAAGACAAGGCATGACACCGGACAGGTGTTGGAGGAGTCGGAGCAGGACGCCAGGCAGGGGTCGAACCAGGACTGTATTTGGGAATCAAAGCAAGATTTTAAACAGAACACAAGGCAGAATGAGAAGCAGGACACTTGCCTCCAAAAAGTCCATCATCAGGCCTTGTTGCAGGGAAACGTAACTGACACTAACGCTTCTTCGGCTGAAGCCAATCAATGGACCAGTTCCAGGAAGCGGGGCGCATCCTGTTTAGAAAAAGACATTAGTTCAAAGAAGTCTGAGAACTGTGATACTGGTAAAGAACTGCCGGACATCTCTCCTCAAATCAAAAGGGCAAAGCAGCGCTCCCAGTCGGAGGAGTCTCCAGGGCAGGAAGAGGACCAGGGACTATTGAAACCTCAGAGTTCAATCTCAATCCCAGAAGCTAATAAAGATAACTTTTATGAAGAATTAATCAGCCAGAACTCAACTAACACAATAACATCTTCACCTGTCTTCAACAAGCAGGAGGCTGAGCTGATTGGGTTGGAGGTAGAGGACGCTCGTGTGGAGTGCGATGGCGCTGTTTCACATCCTCATGTTCATAAGACCACCAACGGACTCAGAGAAAATAAAGCTGAGGAATCTAGCACACTCATTGAACAGCCTAGCGCAACCCCCACCTCCGCCACTAACCTCCCATTGCTGTCCAATGGCAGTCAGATGGGGGCTCCCTCATCCCCTGACCCCTGTGTGCCTTTTAGAAACTCTGTCCCTGGGCAAAAGGAGGTCTTTGGTTCAGGGGAATCATTTGTCTCTTCTGCAGTGACATTTGAGGGTGCTCCAGAGGACCCTGTTCCTGAGTTGATCGTGGCAAAGGAGCAGGAGGTGGAGGAGATGGAGGTTGATGTGATGGGGGACCAATTGTGTCTGGCCCATGAGGAACAGGTGACGGAAAGTGAGAGTGATGCTAATGGCCGGCCACCATCACCAGTACAGGAAGCTTCTGCCTCCACCTCCTCTTCCTTCACCTCCTCCATGAACATGAACTGTGGATCAATCAAAAACAGCAACTCAGGAGAAACTACACCCCCACTTAAAACACCCCCATCCCCCACAGAGCCAGGTTGCAACCCCTCGATATCCAGCACGTCCCTTTCCTTTACAGAGCTCTATGAACACAGATACACCCTGAGGACTTCACCCAGGAGAGTTGTGTCTGGTGGCAAAGTGTCCCCCTCTAAACCCAACTCTCCTCTTACAGACAATGGGCCCATAAGGGAAGAAGGGGAGGTGGAGGAGGACTGTTCCATGCTGGAGGACCCTGTTTGCTCGAACTCAGTGGGCACCTCCCGTGAAGATCCGGTCTCTGTAAATCCCAGTGACAGGGCAGGAGATAAGGATGGTGGCTTAATGCAAGGCCAAGAGACTGAGAGCAACAAGGAGCTGACACAGAGCCAGGCAGCAGCAGAGGAGGAGGAAGAGGAGGAGGAGGAGGAAGAGGAGCCAGACGTGTATTACTTTGAGTCAGACCACCTGGCCCTTAAACACAACAAAGAGTATGTGGGAGTTCCCCAGGGATTCTTCTTAATCTGTTGCTGCTGCCGCTCTCACACATGTTCCTAAATGTATTTGTGATTAATGCATTATTTCTGGTCAGTAGGTTTGAAAGGTACAGCTGAAGAGATGAGGGCTCCCCTTTTCTAAGAGTCAGTGTTTTTGTTGTTTTGACAATGCAGAGTGTACTAAGATCGCAAGTGTTTTTAGCAGAGTGTAAAATGGGTCTTTTACCCAGCAACGATTTTGGGTTAGTCACTTGCTCTGTGCGATATTATTGTACCTTTTTTTTTTTTCCTCGTGAAATTTACCCAATTAATAGTTATTTTAAACTATGATATTAGGAGGTTCAAAACCATTACATTATTTATACAGAGGGCAGCTGTACAAAGGTGCAAAGGTCTACTACAGTGGAAGGGTGAGTGGCTTGCACACCTCCCCTCAGTGGCCACACGGCTGATGGAGTGGCCACACGGCTGATGGAGGCCACACAGCTTGACTCGGCACTCTTGGAACCCTGGACGATGAGGTCCTAAATTTGTAACTGGTTACAGATGTTACCACCAAATGGAAAAGTTGAAGGCACTAGTGGGAGAAACAGGTTGATATATCTATGGTTCAGCAAGCAAGAATTACAGTTAGAGGACTGATATTATGGCTAAGATTATTGTTGTAACTAACTACAGTAAACATACATTTATTTGACAGACAGCACACAAAGAATCATGAAAAGCTCATTTGAATCAATGTTGTGGTTGTGGCGATTTGTTTGCATCCCTCTCAGTCAACCTATTACGACCGTTGAGGTAGATTTTGGTATTTTGACAGTTTTAGCCTTAAGTCAGTCTTTAATATGAATGAAAACGATCCCTGTTGTACAGCGTAGCAGATATACACCACTTTTCTGAAGCTACTTTTTATGTTTCACCTTTTTAAAATGTTGTTACCCCTTAAAGGCTATAGGCACCCATCAGTCACAATACTGAAACCAGCGACAGGCAAACTAAGATCTTTCTCTGATGGGAAAACATGAATGTTGGCATTCAGATTGATGTTGCTTTGGCACCTGCCACCCACTTCAGCATTTTTGCAGGCAGTCTCACCTCTCGTATGTCAACAGCACTCCCCTGGTAGGACAGCTGTGAGCCCCGCCAAAACTGCCAAGGACGGGCTCAAAAAACACAATAGATAGAAGTTGTTACCAGGCCTTCAAACTCCATATACTAGTCTAAAGGATATCTATCCACAAATGTGCCAGCCAATAACCAAAAGAGCAGAACATCCAAGGGTAAGGTCCTGGTAAAGGACACTCCAGGACGTCCTCAGATGCTCTGTTGGGCAGCACGAGGAACACGTCCTATGACGTTTTAACCGGCCCGCAGGTTTTAATGTCCCAGCTTCTGACGGCAGCGTCGCTCGGCTGAAACAGTTTATTGCCAACATAGTGAAAATGAAGCCATTTAGAGTTTTTGGTCGGCAGAATTGTCAGAGTAACTTTGTAGAGATGCTGAATTCACATTCAAGCGTGCTCTGGGTCTTTGTATCACGCAAAGTTTGACAGGATGTTAATTACAGAGGTGTTTTGTGGAGTTTTGACAGGAACCGATGTTCATACGTTTCTGTCTGTAAGCTCTGCCTGATTTGTTGAGATTTCCATGCTAAAACGGTCAATCTCCCACTTGAATCTGCTGCTCCGATTGTGTGAATTAAGCGTTAATTGTTGTCTCCCAAATCCTGGGAGGATTACACGTTGAGGGGACAGTGCTGATGCCTGCAGTATCTCTCCTCTGAGAGAACAGTTATGAATTGTATTTTTTTTTTTGTCGGTTGTCACGCAACATGTGGATGTTGATGCTGCGCTCAGCCAGCTGCTGCTAACGTCTGCGTGGCCGTGGGATTCGGCCTTACAGGAAGACGGCTGAGGTTTGACATCTGCAGCTTAGGTTTCTTTGTCTTTGACACCACTTTTGGTAAATGTTTTAAATTGGGACCGAGGCTACGGAGTAAGATTTCACTCCTCTCATATTACAGGGTAATTCAATCAAGTTTCAACGGCTTGCCAAGATTTTGTTGTGCTTAGCAAGGAGAATTTTGTAGCCTTTGATCAATGCAGCCGGGATCACTTTTAGGGAAGTGCACTGAGGCATTTGGGGTTTGATTTATTTAAATTTAGGAATTAATGTAAGAAAGCCTCACTGAGTTAAGCATATTAAATTGGTCAAATGTTATAATAGTCAGTCATTACCGTTTCAACATTAGTGTCCCGGCCAAGTTCTCATTGGAGAGCTTGGTCTGTCGGGGTCTGTCACAATGAAACGCCACACTTGTCCCTGGATACTTGGGAGGATTCCAAAGTGATGAGAAGCAGAGCCAAGTCCTCCTCCCTTTCCCAAAACAGATTAATGGACAGATAATGTGTTCATCTAAGGAGGCGAGTCTGCTTGCTGCTGCCTCTTGTGGGGATCGTGTGTCACACCAGAACCCCCCTGTAACACTTGAAATGCCCAGGGCAGGGTTCGCTGCCACGGACGGCTGCAGTGCAGGCCGAGGAGACCGACCTGACTTTAAACACACTTGACTCATCAGAAGGTTTTGCTTGTTGGACTTCAAACTACTGGCAGCTGTTGAATAAATCGTGTCTCGTGCATTGATTTTCATTCATGTTGTGTTAGGGGAGATTGATCCACTCTGCCCCTGGAAGCACCTGCATTAGCTTATATCCCTGTAGGGTGCTGTCGATCCCCATCCGCTCTGCTGGCATCGTAAGGCCTGAGTCAGAATCACACTTTGTCATTGGCGGCTCAGTTTGCAGTTCAGTTGCCCCAGAGATTGTGAGTGGAAAGGTCAGTCAGGCTTGCATTGCTGAGGGCTAGTCGAGTGTGTTTCATGCAGAGGTTTTGAAATGTGCTGCGAAATCTTGGACAGAAAGGCACTGATACAAACCAGACCGGAGCTAGCCTGTAGCGGCAGAAGCAGGTAAAGGAAGAGAGTTTCCAGCCACCACATAGGTAATTGGATAGAAAGAGGTCATAACATGTGTAAACATTGCTTGCAGAATAGGCGTAAAGTGGGTCATGTTTTCTGCAACTGTTTAGGTTCTGAGCACCGTTGTTGAATAATGCATGGCTCATAATCTGAAAGTTTGATGCACTGCAGCATCGCATGCGTCAGGTTGAATAATGCAATCGGACCAGTCATTCTCTCCACTAACCGCGGGCCACTCTGTGCCAGCTACCAGAGACTGCTGCAGACCATCGGCGTTCTGGAGGCCCAGCGCACGCAGGCCATCCTCGACCTGGAGACGTTGGCGCGTCATCAGAGAGAAGCCCTCACGGATCCCATCAGCTTTGTGGAGCAGCTCCAGAAGCGGGTAAAAAAAATAAAAATTCTGGGCCAGCGATGACACAGTGCTGGGTTGTAAAAACTGAATCGCAAAAGGTTGGAAAAGTCTCCCAATGTTGACAGATTTGTCAACATGGCGGCCCATGCTCAGTTGTTAGACTTTGACCCCTTGGTTCTTGTGATGTTCAGGTGAATCTGGGCTTGCCGTGTCCTCAGCGTGTGGTCCAGCTGCCCGACATCGCCTGGGAGCAGTACACTTCAGGCCTGGGCGATTTTGAGAAAGAGTTCTGCGACAAAAAGCGAAAAACCAGGCAGCTGAAGCTGATCTTCGACAAAGGCACGCACGAGCCACTTTCTATTGTTTACAGTTTATTTATTTATTTATTTTTGCTCATGCATTTATTTTTCGTTCATTTTTGGTTAAACTAAAGACACCGTAGAGACTTAATTGTCACTCGACCACAGGTTTGCCTCTTCGACCAAAAAGTCCCGTTGAGCCCAAGAAGGAGGGTGAATGCTCCACCATGTACTCCTCCCTACCCACCAGCGATGCCCTGGAGAACAGCAGGCAGGCACAGGTCTGTCTCAGCATCTTTATTTCAGTATTCTGTGCAACACGGTCAAGACACTGCTGTCATCACAGCTGTAGCTGCCTCCCAGTAAATCATTACCGCTGATGCAGAGGCAGCACTTTCCAACTGTGGCTGGTGAGTCACCTATCTCCAGCAAGTCATTCCGCAAATCATCAGGTTACTACCGTTTTACACCTCCCCCAAGCTCGCATCCCTTAGTTTTACTTCTCAGCCGAGTGGAGCATTTAGAACCTGTGAGCACAAAAGACGGTATCTATGGAAACATGACTTGCAAGCCTCTTTCATCTCACCAATTATGTTTTATTTTTTGCCTCTGCTTTGTGTGTCTGCGTGTCTCTTTCCAAAGTCGTATCTACAGTGAGATTTCATTTTTTCTTGATTATATGGATTAGAGGGTGTATTGCAGTAAAGTTTGTGCAAACAGCACTCGATTATTTCTGTTGCCCTTTGTTTATATTGAGACAGCACACTTGCATTCTCCCAGACAACACTCTCTGAATTCTAACAGGATTGTGTTTGTCAGTCAAAAGACTCGCTGTTTTTTTTTTGTTTTTTTTTTTTCCTCCCTGTGACACATCTCGACTCGCATCTGACAGCCAGGCTTTCTCCATCAAACCCAGGGATTCAGATTGCCAGGCACTTCATTTGTAAAGATCCTTTCAGACGGTGGCGTGCCCATTGTTTTTGTCCTGTCGCTCTCCTAACATGCCTGCTCCTGTGTGTGTCTGACAGATGATCAGGGGGAGGATTTGTCACCCAAATAAGCCTGACACGTTCAACCAGCTTTGGACTGTGGAGGAACAGGTTGGTAGTATGATCAGGCTGATGGCATATGAGCTAGTGCTGAAAACATTTTTTTTTTTTTTAAATGATTGGAAATGCATCTTTTTTTAAATTCAGGAATTGATCAGTTTTGATTGGTAGATTGATCAATGAACTGTGTGGCCAGTTGCTGATGATCTTGTGTATAACTGCATGAAACCTTTTTGTGTGTGCATGTTAGCACAAAGCTTTGCGACGGCTGTGGATCTTTTTTAGTATTTCAGTCCCTTTTGTGAGAGCTGCTTTTCCATCTTTCCTGCTGCTGACAAAACGTAAAAGGAGCAGAAAAAAGTGTGCTTGAGGCGGATGAGTAGCACCCTTCTTACCTCTTTAAACCAGGTGATGGCCTCTTGTTAAAGGCCCTTCAAGGCTGGTTCAACTTGAGAACATTATAAGAGCTGTTTTGTTGTTTTCCAGCCAGTGAGCCATAACAAGGCCACGTCATTACGCCTCTTCAACGGTTCTTCCACCGTATTAGTTTTAACAGTGCAGAGAGGTAGTTGTATCTGAACAGATCCGTGTTTCTTTTTTTTCCCTGCAAAATAATGTGTGACGGCGTTAAAGAAGTCATTAATACTCGTTTCCAACATGATTAACATGACAGCTGGGGATATTTAAACGTCTATCAGAGACCAGCTCATGTTAAAGCCATGCTACAAGCTCTTTCTTTTAGATATAAGGTACTCTCCCCTGTAAACTAAACTCATAATAAACGTGGCAGATGTAGCTTGTCTCCATAGCAGCTCTTTTTTCCTGCTCCAGCAGAGTGCCACAGAGTTTTTCTGGCTTTGATCCAGTGCTTCGAAGGTCGACACCAAAGGAGCTGGTTCTAGATTAGACTCCAATTTTTAAACCGGCACTGGAAGCTCTTTGGGGCACTTCACTGCTCGATGCTTTTTTTCATCTTAACTGAGACTGCATCCAAAGAGCTCCCCTATTAGACCCTTTTTCTTTAGCTGCCATAAGACTCTTACACGTATGAGAGAAACAAACTGTGAAATAAGTGTAAGATGTCTATTTCAGACTATGTAAATGCAGTAAATGGTTAAATAAAACAAAAGCAGCATTAAAATCAGCCATATAGTAAGTACTAGTAGCTCCTCTTTAGGTTAACCTTTTGACAACCTAACAAACAGGACAGGTCCACAGTGCTCTCTACAGACATAAGATTTATGCAACAGAGGAGTTGTTTATTTTTGCGACCATTATAAATGTTTGTCGTAGCTTTTCTCATCAGAGATTTGACGTCTGTTGGCAGAAAAAACTGGAGCAGCTTCTTGTTAAATTCCCTCCTGAAGAAATCGAGTCCAGAAGATGGCAGAAGATTGCTGATGAGCTGGGCAATCGGACCGCAAAGCAGGTGACAAAATGAACTTTCTGAAAAGTGGTCTTTTAGCTCTGACTCTTGGTTGCCAATTCAAAATGCAAGAAAGTAACAAACACTGACGCGTCGCCTTAAAAAAACCACCTCACAGCAATTTTCAAAGTCGAAGAAATACTGATTTAATACTAGCGCCGCGTTCTGCTTTTACTGCGGAAGCCAACTGAAGCTTTTCAGTGCCAAAAGGTCGACTGACTCATGTGGTAACAAGGCCAGGGCAGGACCTCAGTACCATCAGGCAGCCCTCTCTCAGTCGGAGGTGATTAATGAAGCCATTTTCCTCTTAAAACATTCCAGGTTGCCAGCAGAGTTCAGAAATACTTCATCAAGCTGACAAAAGCTGGTATTCCTGTCCCTGGAAGAACACCCAACCTGTGCATGTACACTAAAAAGGTAACACTCTTCTAAATCTTCAGCGAACCATTGACTAATCTTGTCTGGCTTTGTGTATGATATGATGGGTAAACTATCCTTCTCTGTGAACTAAAGACAGGTCCAGCTTTTTTGTTGCATTCTGCACAGGGAGGCAAAATTTCTGCACTCGTCTCAGAATAATTTCTGATGTTTGAATTTTGACGCATCGTTTTCTTTTTTTTTTTAAACGACAGCTTGTGTTTCCTCTCCCCTCTGCAGGCCTCCAGTAAGAGACAGCACCACCTGAACAAGCACCTGTACCGACCCTCCACCTTCCTGACCTCCTATGAGCCTCCCGTCTACATGGACGAGGATGACGAGCGCTCGGCATTTTACAACAGCGTGCAGGACCCCTCTGCTGATTCGGTCAGTCTTGGCCCTTTCTGGAAATTGAAATGTTTTTTGTGTGGTTCCGATTTCCATGATGTGACTGTGTAACCAATCTTCTTTAAAAAAAAAAAAAAAGTTTTATTCTCTTTTAAAGTCTACATTTTATGTGTCATTGCTAGCTCGGCTTGTCTAACTAAACTGACCACAAGCTTATGTGTCTTTGTGGATGAATGACTCCTTTTGACAGGCTGCTGCTATGAGATAATGCATGTAAAAGCTGTATGATTTAAGAGTTCATTGTATTTGTGGTGGGGCTGTGGGATGTTGCTGTAGCATTAACATTGTAATGCTGGGCACTACGTACACTACAGGGCATGGTCAGTCAGACAAATGATTCAAATCAATTTGTGATGCTGTTTTTTTCCTCCAGTTTTCCTTAAGACAAGACGGCTTGATAACTGATTATTTAGCTGCTTTGCATGTCTTGTGGATAGGCCGAGATCCCTTTTTTTGTTTGTTTTTACTAAATACAGGGATTGCAGCCTGTTCATAGGTAGTTAATGAGAAAGGGCTTAGAGGACACATCCGATTGCATAGAAGGACCATTCATCCATATGAGCCTGTAATCAGATGTAGTGAAATTAAGCTTCTCCCCAGACTGTAAGAATGCCTGAGCAGCTGGCCCATTCCCACACTGTCAGTCCAAATGTCCAAAGAGTTTAAACAGGCTGATCAAACGTGGCCGCGTCTGCTAAAACCATCAAGTTAAATCCTCTCTATAGTCAGTCCTTGTTTGCTGCTTAGGTTTTAAGATGTGCTCCACAAAGTAACACTCCCAGGAGACGGGACTGGCATGATGGAGTTAATTTTTAACGGAAGTAACATTGTGCCCACAGAGAACCAGTTATGGTCAAAAGTCGTGTTTTTCTGTAAAGAAAGCCTGTTTGTTGGGAGATCCACCAAAAGTTTTTCCTGTTTTCTTTTATCTGTGTGAAATACAAGGTCGAGCTGGTTGGTCATCCATATGATCCTTTGCAGCCCTGCTTCCCCCTGTTCCTCACCTTTGTCATTCTTAACGAGATTTGTGTTTGTTTCAATAGAGGACAGAAATAAGAGAAGAGAGCAACGCGGGGTTGTTGCATTCTTCATACCTGGCTGCCCAATTGAAATCCTTTTAACGCAGCTGTGTTCCCACCGCTGTTGCTCTTAGCTCCACTTTAACGTCCTGAGATAAAGACGTTTAACCCACGATAATTTTAGCTCCCCTCTTGACTGTTTGAGCTGTTTACAGCGGTTGGCCCGGTTCTCTTAAGTATTGAACAGCATGAGTACTGATGGCTGCCATTATCCCTCCTCTCCTTCCGATGCTAATAACCTTTAAGTAAAACCAGCTCTCCGTGCCCTGCTGAGAGCAGGCTGCCGTCTCCATCAGCCGGCTTACGAAACTTTTGACACTAACAGTTGAGTCACAAAGGTGGAGCCAGCATGCACCGTAATTTCTCACTTCACTAGGTTGCTCTTTCCTGGGCTGTGCTTGCAGGAGGGAATGAAAGCGTGCCCAGGTCAAGTCTGTCTGCAGCTGGCCAAGTGTGACCGACATGAAACTGCAATGTGGCCCCTTTTCCGTCTTTTTCGTCTTTGCCTTATTTGAGGTTGATATAAACCAACATGGGAAACAAACTGTTTGTGAAGAACAGGGGAGTTTTCTCTGCTTAATGCAACACTGTGTGTGGATTTAAGCTCATGAAATGAGAGCCTGTGTGCAGGATCTCCTCATCATGCTGGCTCTGCTGAGAGGCCTCCTCTGAGTTCTCCTTTCTTTGTTTGCACACCCAGGAAGACGAGAGCGTTCCTGAGGAGTTGAGAAACTTACCGGAGTACAAAGAGCTTGTCGAGCTGAAGCGGCTGAAGAAGCAGAAGCTCCAGGAGATCCAGGAGGACAAGGCCGGGGTGCGGCATTTAGGCTTCAAGGTGAAACTTTTACTCGTCACTGTTATAATTATTACATCAGTCGCCCCAAAAGTGAAAACGTTAGTAACTCTCTTGGTTCGTAGGGACAAAGACTGCTGCTACTGCGTGTTTTAGACCGTTTCCAAGTCTGAGGATGGAATGTGTTCACACTGTGCAACAATAAACAGGCCTGACTGTAATGAGGAATGTTTAAAGAGCCGCAGAGGCAGCTTAGTAACGCAAATACTGGCACATTGCAGCTCCAAAAACCAAGCATTTACCTCTTTTATTGTCATTGGTGATGCTTGCACAACATAAACTTGTGGCCCCTGGGGTGTCATTTGCTCCACACCGAACTCTTTCTCTTGTGCTCCCTCGTTGAAATCAGCCGTGGGGTGACGTCTGCCGCCCTGCTGACTGACTGAGTGGTGTGTGTTTCTCTGTGCAGTGCGACGTGTGCGGGATGGATCCCATCCAGGGAGTCCGGTGGCACTGTACGGACTGCCCGCCCGAGAGCTCGGTGGATTTCTGCTCCAACTGTTCTGACTGGTGAGACCCTCTGCTGTCAGTAGAGACAAAATGAGGCAGATGGAGGATGAATAGAAGCTGAAACTGGTGGAATTTAAAGCACAGCTTGAAGTAACGAATGCGTTCCTAATTTTGGTGGTGAAAGAAACCAGTTAGAAGGATGTATTGTGGCCAAAAAGAAGTGTCCCTGTGTGTTGGTAGAGTGACTCTATGAGAGTTAAGAAACAGGTTGGCTGGTCTGAAACCACAACAGCTGCTTCCACACGTTAACCCACAAAGGATATTCTGTCCACAATAACAAGCATTTTTCTTGACTGATACTGCCGAATGATCAGAACTTTAGTCACAATCTGAATTTGAGAGTTAAATCACACACTCCGTACTATTGTTTTGTTTTGATCAAAACATATGAAGCACTTGCCGGATTTCAGTCAAGCAGTTGAAGCTAACTGTGGGTTTTGATTCTTAAAAAGACTTTATTCAGGCTTCTTTTTTGTGATGATTATCTGGAATTGCTTCTGCATGAATCAATGTTTCCTTATTTATGGTTAAAGACTCCATATGAAGGATATTCTATCCCCATCATGTGCACATCCCAAAAGGAGCCCCAGCAAACAAACACAGTTTGTGCTGTAGGAGGTTTTAAAGTTAATGGGGCTCCGAATGACTGCCTCCCTGCAGCGTTTTTCGACTGTCCAAAGACTTCCTTCCACATGACTTACAAGAGCTCCTCTCATCTTCCAGCTTGCTCAAGACGGAGACCCACAAGCCGGACCACCACCTGGAGCCGGTGGACCAGCCGCAAACCTTCCTGGACAGGGACTACTGCCTGCCGCAGAGCACCGGCTACAACTACCTGGACCCAAACTACTTCCCAGCCAACAGATGACAGGGTCCCAGGCGCCCCTAGCTGCTGCAGGCTCTCTCCACATATCCCACAGGCCACTCTGTGCATGGCTCCATCCTCCAAGTCCAAGATAACCGCTCGACCCGCCGCCAGGCAGGAAGGCCAGCAGGCGGGCGGACGGACAGCCGGGGGCCTCAGAGCAGACCTCACCGCTGCTGGTCTTGGGGGGTGGCTAACTGAGCTCCCTGACTTGAGCAAAGGGCGGCCATGTTGGTTCCTCAGAGAAAAAAAAACAAAAACAGGGGGCCCCCCGCTCCACCTTTGCCAGGTTATTCAACGGATCCGAGATTTGGAACGATACACTATTTTTAAAAAGAAACAAAAAGTAAACAGAAGGCACGCAACATTCCCGAGCTCTGAGACTCCAGGAGCGCTGTCCCCACCCCCCTCCTCTCCTCGCCCCCTTTCTCCTCCAGTCACCTCCCTGTGCTGCTTCAGAACTGGACAATTGGTGATTATTCTGGTGAGGCGCCGCCCAGCGGAGACGTGCCACCGACCAGGATGTCCGAGTGGTCGACCGAGACACGCGTAGGTGGTTTGTATGTGCGTATGTGGTCTAAGATGTTTTAGCTAGGTATCCATAGATCAAGTATTTATGCGTCGGGGGGGCTCGGCGGGTGGAGCGAGCCCATTTCTGGCTCCGCCCCTTCCCCCTCAACACAGCGCTGCTCTCTACCCCCTCACCTGTCAGACGCACACACACACAGACACACACTCTGTCATCTGTTCCCTCTCTCCCTGCTCTCCCCCACTAAAACATGTCGGACAAGGAAGCACTACATTACGGAGAGCGACATTTTCTGAAGGCAGGCGAACGAAAGCGTGATCGAAAACGCCACGCCGTGTTTTTCTCCTTTTTTTCCTCCCCCGATGTGTGCCGTTGTTGATCATGTTGAGTGTTCCAGTTAATGGTGAAAAGTGAAAAGTAGCCACCGCTAGTTGCTGTGTGCCATTAAAAAACAAAACAATAAAACAATAAAAAAAAGTTATTTTTTTCTTTCTTTTTTTTCCCCCGTTTTGTAAGGGCGAGGGATCCAGAACCCGGCCCCTTCCTCTCTCTTCCTGTGGGGCTCCATCGACCCACTCTGCCCCACGTTATCCATCCTTTCATTACGCCTCTAGATCTTTGATTTTGCTGCCCACTTTAAAGGTCCATCAAAAAGATTGTATTTTTATTAATCTATTTAAAAAAACAAAAAGAATAATTGAGGTAGTGGTTGGTGCCTCCACAGTGGAATGACCCACACAATTTTATACACATAGATTTTGCTGTGCTTGAGTAGACAACATTTTGTATGGTTTTCGTCTCCTTCCCTCACCCCCTTTGCCCTGCTTCAATATCTGTGTATAACAGTCTGTTCTTATGTAAAAAAAGGAATAATGTAAAAAAAAAAAATGCTAGAGGAGAACCGTGGAAATAAAAGTATGTGAAAATAGTGTTTTTACATCTGTGCCTGTATTCTTTGACGTTTTCGGACACGAGTTATTAATGGATCATAACGATAAAACTAATTTCTGGCATTTTAATCAGTAGCTGTTCATCTCTGCTGAAGGGTTGCGCGTTCAGTCACCATAGGTGTGATTATTATATATGGGTAATAGAAGTCTTATTAAATCAAAATGGTTTTAGGGGTCATAAACTCACATTTAAATCTGTAAATTTGCTCATCTTTTTCAAATATTTTCCTCTAAGTCCCAAATGGACGAGTAATAAAACTGAAGAAAGAGGGGGGAGGAGAGGACGAGCAGGTCTTTGCTTTCATTAAAGGTTAGTGGGCCGTTTTAACCTATGGACGAGTTACTCTGAAGCTCATGAAAAAAACACCCTAAAAAAAAACACAGTTTTGTGGTTTTTCAGATGAAATAAATGAGGTTTTAACTTGCTGTTCGTTTTTCAGTCGAGCTGAAAGAGTGTTTGAGATACGCTGATGCTGAGTAGCCACACCCGAAGGTTTCAGGGTTTCAACCAATTTAAAAACTCCTTTTTACTATGAATCCTATTTGCTTGGTTAAATATGAAAAGATTGATGTGAGAGCTGCGTCACAGGACTCCATAAAACATTAAATCCTAATATGTTGTCATGTCTCAAATCAAGAAAATAGCATTTCATTTATAGTGATGAAAACTTTAGTTTGGATCTTCTGGTTCTGCTTGTCATTTGTGCCTCTGGTTTGTTTTCAGAGCCTTACTGTGGTCAGAAAATAAGATCAAATCCTTGAAATCCTCTTGGATCTTGGTTACAGCTGCCTGCAGATCTATTGATCAGGTCGTATCTGAGTAGAGGAGAAGTCGATATAAACGCACCTTTTTTTTTTTTTTTATGCCAAAATGTGCCAAGAGAGATGAGATGAGAGGCAACGACTAGAATTCAAACCACCTTAAAATTCCAGTCTTTGGTCCGAGCACCTTATTTCTCCAACTCAAGAGGAGCGATCCTGCCATCTTTTGAGGATTGGGTGATTTGTGGAGACTTCTGGGATCTCCTGCATGGTTTGATTAATCTCTTGGCTCTCTGTTCAGGATTTTTCATCATATCAGTACCTTTTATCTGTTGCAGCTAGTTTTTCAGGTCTGCAAGTGCTTTCTGCTCCCTCCACTGTTTCTAATTTCTAACAATGCGCTGACTCAGGCCAAATTTTCACCAAATCGCTCTTTTGGAATCATGTTGCTGCAAAAATAAAATTTTCTGTCAGTCAAAATGTGTTTTCTTTAGCCTTTACATCAAAAGTACCGACAGCTGCCATTTAAAGGGAGTTTTTGTAGACACATCACAGGTTAATGTCGTCTGTTTGGGGTATTTTTACAACATTTCAGGAAACAGATAATGTCCAGAAATGTGATCTTTGAAAGCTGGAAAACTTGCTGCTGAATACCATTTTAAAAGATTTTATGTTTGGAAGCACTTTTACCTAGTTCTGTGGAAATGAAAAAAAAGAAAAACTGTTCTGGTTCGACCGTTTTGACGATCCTGGAAGGATAAAAACAAGATGCCAAAAGCTGTTAAATCCCCTTAAATCATGAACAGAAATTTCCAGATGACATTTTGACGTTTGTGTTTATTGAAGCTGAGCAACGCAAAGCAAAGGGGAAAGACCAACACTCTCCACTTCCACCGCTGGTTCCCCATCAGGAGCAGAGGGTCTTCTAATGGCCGCACTTTGACACTGAGAGCTGCATTCCTCTCTGATTCAGGCAAAAAAACATCTTTTTGTGTATTTTTGTTTTCTTCGCCTCCATCCTCTTACCAGCAGATGGGGCTGTCGCATCAGCCGTGACGCACAAAACCAAATCGCACACTTGTAGAGTCCTCAGTTTAGCAAACGCACAGGCTTTATTGAATGTTAGATACCAGACTGGAACAAGAACCCGTATGATGAGCTCGCAAATACAAACGAATGCAGTAATCCTAATGCTCTGAATCTGCCACTGCTTCTTATACCAGGGCACAAAAAGGCAGCTGAAGCTTAACTGTGAGTCTTAGCATGCTTGATACAATAAAAAGCATGGTGCTGTGCGTGAGAGCACGGTC
>CAJRST010007779.1:2831691-2843249 GCA_907169785.1 Menidia menidia | reverse complement strand
ACCTGACCTCTGGGGTCAGCGTCCACCTTTAGGACAGCATGTTAAATAAGATAAACCCGGCTGCTCAGGTAATGCCGTTGAACGCTGTCCGTCTTCTTAAATCTGTGATGGACACGAAGAGCTTCTCCCAAATGAAGTGTCTGAATGAATGAAAGTCTTCATGCCTTTTCACATAAACGTAGCAACTCCTAGGTGGGAAAAGAAGCTTTCTCTTCTTCTTCTTTTTCATTTGTGACTGGCACATGCCCCTCATCAGTGTGCGGGTGACCACATCGCCGGTCAGAGAGGGGCTGGCTTACGTAGGAGCAGGTTACCTGGTGGATTTAATCCGTTTTGAAGTTGAAATGCTTTAGATTTGAGGTGGTCAGAAACATTAAATCCTGTGTTTCATTAAATGTTTCCCCGAGAAACAAGACGACGCTCTCACGTTTGTAAAGAGAATCACACTGACCTGGTTCTGTAAATTATAAGAATATGACTCATATTGATGTTGCTCTACTTTGGTGAAAGCTTATCGTTTTAAATATCTACAATAAAAATAAGTCTTAGGGGACTTGAATTGATTGTGTAGTCCTGATAAATGTGGATAACATGTTTAAATATTGCTCCAAACTGGAGAAATAGTTAAATCTGGACTTCCGTAAAGCTAAATTAATTGTCACATTATAAAAAGAACTAAACTCTAGATAAAACAGAAAAGAGGGAAAGAATTAAACCCTCTTGTCTAACTATTCAGAATATTTGAGCTGCTCATGGCCCCCGTTTGAATGCCTATGACCCGCTTTTACCTGTGGGGGTGTGTCCATAATACAGCTTAAATAAATCAAATGCCTTCAACAAAGAAAAGAAAAGAGGAATCAAACACGAGTCTTTTCTCCCCGCTTTTTGGTGTTTCACTGGCGACTTCAGGTGAGTTCAGAGTAGCTTTGTAAATTTACATTTCGCAGTTTCAGAATACAAACAAGATGTTAATTGTAGCTTTTATCTCCTGCTGCATCTGTTTTCATTTTAGCAGCTGTTGCTATTTTGGGCCACCCCTCCCTGGATTTAACCACCAGCTCGGAGGTCCAGACTCTAGACGGAGCTGTTGCTGAGCTCCAATGTACAAATGTGATTAGTTTAATTGAGCTCACATTTGTCTGGCTCTCCAGCTGAGTGGAGGAATGGTAACGAGCAAATTTTGCTCCCCGACATGAAGCGGAAGCTTTAAACCGCCTTCTTAGGCTGCTTATCTTTGCCAAAGAGCCTCGACTGTACATTTTGTTTCTATGGCCTGCAGAAAAGGAGAAATATTCACGTCTGAACTTAATAAAGATCTGTCACACTGCTGGACATTGAGTGACCTAAGCCTACGCTCAAACTGGCCCTCTGCTAAAGGTCCAGCAGACAAAGAGACCGTCTCTGTGAGTTAGAGTTGGTCATAAAATCTTTATGATTTAATCCAGGCTTTTTTTTAAATATGGCAAGCCCTTGACATGGCTAAAGGAAAACTAAATTCTAATTTTCTGATCGAAGATTCTGAAAAAATCCTCTTTTCTTACATTTTGACCTGTTGGGACTGTGTATGGTCCCACGTTATCCTGTAACTGACCCAACGTGATTGTTTGAGCCTTTTTGTGGAAATGTACACTCCCATCTGAACGCTGCCGTTTCTTTCAAATCGAGGGGGAAAATGTCCATCGAAAAGAGACCCTGAGCGTTCTGGCCGAGGGGCTGAGCCGCCCTCTAAGGGCGGGGCAGAACGGGCTGAACGGGCCTGGTCTGGGGCCTGGTCTGGGGCCTGGGGGGGTGTGTGGTGTTGTGTGTGGGGGGGTCTCACTGTGTGCAGAAGCCTCTTGCGCTGGTAGTGTGCGGCCACCGCCCGGCCGTCCCCGCCGGAGCTCTCGGCCCACTGCTGCAGGCTGCTGCTGTCCGGGGGGTTCCCGCGACACTGGAGCCGACTGGACATGGTGTCCGGAGAGCAGCTCAGCAGGAACACGGCGCTGGGGTCCCCCACCTGCAGGGAGGAAAACAGTCAGCCTCTATAAGTAAAGCTCCCAAAGTCTCTGTTCTCTGTCAGTCAGCTCCAGAAAACCAACTTTTTGGAGTGTCCTTCTTGTCTAACACCCTTCTCCCCCCTTTTCTTTCTTAATCTTGCCTTTACACATTTCATTTCACACTTTCAGCCCTGCACGAGCGGCCTAAATGCCCTACTCGGCTCCCCTTTGCCTGCATACAGGAGATCAGGCCTCATTACTCTTCCTGAGCCCACGTTTCCTATCTGTCCCGGCCGTCTGGGGGTCTTGCCTTTGCCTCGTACTCCTCCGCTTGTCTGAGGTCTCTGGGGAAGCCGCTGACCACCAGGCCCTTCCCCTGCCGTACGGACGAGGCCACGGCATCACACAGCAGCTCCAGCATCGTGTCCTGCGGGTGACACACACACCATCATTTATTCACCATAGCTTCTCTGGCGCAGTCCCTTATGTATGTTGTTTGGAAAATATGAAGGACTGAATATTAATTGCTGTTAACTAAACCCTGTAGAATGTGAACTCAACAGTTTACAGACAGAATTTGTGCTGTTTTGAGTAACAATCTTTTTTATTTACATTTATATGGATGATCAGTGAATGGTAACAGTATGCAAAAAGAAACAATCTTATTCAGCATTGTGAAGCACACAGTCCCTTTAAATGTGCTATAAATAATTAAGGAATATCGATAACACAATTCCATCCGTTCAATCCCTGAACAGACGACTCTATAAAACAGTTTTTATCAAAATAATTAAATTCAAAGGAAGTGAAAAGGAGATAGCTGGTACCTGGACAGGATCAAATAAACTGGTGTTCAGACTCTATCTTATCGTATCTAAGGTTTAAATTGGTTTAAACGGACTTTCATAAGCGGTTAGTTCAGTCCTGACTTTACTCACTAGCTTTTGACAAAGAACACTGATGAAACCTTTCCACAATTTCTTTTTATCAAAACAAATGCTATAATCAACAAAGATTAATTGTTGGTCCAACATGACCACTTTCAAGATGGCGGCCGTATTCCAGAAATAGCCTAAAAGATAGGCCGCTTCACCCATTATTGCTGAGGCATTCAGATATGGCATTTTCCCTTATTGTGTCTGAAATCAAACTGTTTCTGTGACTTCCGACCCACCCGGTACTTACTGTCCACCACATGTGTACATACATAGACCCCACAAAAGAAAATATGTGGGCCCTTTAACTTTATCTTTGTAAAATACCATATTAAAACGGCGAGTTCAGCATGCAGATTTGACATCCTGGGGTTTCTTTGGAACCTAAAACGACACCATTTTAATGAGAGGCAGCGGCAGTGAAATAGATGCTAATTATCTCCGCTTCTCATTAACATACTCATTAAATCGCTAACAGTTGGCATGTCTTGGTCAAATCTTTCTAAATGCCATGACTGCAAAAAGTCTTCTATGTTTTTCTAACAGTGTTCGGGTCGTGCTGAGACAATGAGTTGACTTTTTCCAACGCACAATGACGCCGGTTTTGCGCTGATAATAGGTGAGTCGGACTATTGAGGCTGTTTCATTCACACAATGAGGCTCATTTACTGATACATCAATTGTGTTACGTCACAAGATGATGAGAATTTCTTTTTCCTGATTAGGTAAAAAAATGGGCCGACTTCAGTTTATAGACATATTGCTATTTGATACATTTGTTCCACAAATGTTCTCCACCTTTCATGATGATATCTTCAAACTTTTCTTTCATAGGCATTTTGCATCCCTGTGACCCTACCGGGAATAAGATGTCTGGACAATGGATGGATGGATACATGCGTTTAGCACTGAGAGGTCGGGATGTACATTCCTCTGTTTCAAATATAGCCGAGAGTTTTTCGAAGAGCAACGTCGTGATAACTTTGTGGGGGAAATCATTTGTCTGTGGTGCTTATTGTTTTGAGCTACAACAACGTGGTAGTTACATAAGCGAGGGGCTGAAGGACAACAACAGAAGCCTCAAAGGTGTGTCGGCGCTGTCTCCGCTTTGTTCTGAACTCGATTGTGTGGATAATTGGTCTTCACTGTCTGCTGGCTGAAGCTCTCTTGGCTTTTTCTGTCTGATTATGCTACAAGTGCTTCCAGCATTTGCCAAGTTTATTCATTTCCTGGTTGTTTAACAAGTGCTTCTGGAGGCCTTATTGCTGCCGGGCATTTTGGACTCAGCTGCTTTGAGGAAGAACATTGTGTGTTTTTTTACTGTTTTGTGTGGCCGTCTCATGTCTGAGTTTGTCTCTCGTGGAGCTGCATTATCTGCAGGCTTCAGGGACATGTGGACCTACAGCTATTGCTCTGACGGTGTGTTTGCCGGTACAAGTAACATTATGCATTCATTACCCCACTTATTATTCTAAGAACGGAGATGGAGCTCAAGGTAAAGGCCTACTGATTTCGGTGCAGCTGTATAATCCACATGGACAGAAACTCTTAATGATGACGTATTTTCCTGGTGTAGTTCCTGTGTTACTTCTTTACGTAAGTGTACCTTTGATTTTTTTGATTATTTCAAAACCTGCCTCGCTTGAGCCGTAGATTATGGAGAGAAAAACTCTGTTTCTTGTTTTTGCAGAGTCTGACACAAAAGGCTGCCATTGTTGTGCGGCCTGTATCCATCCTGATCATCATTGTTGATTTTTATAGAATGAGCTTGATACAATTATAGAATGAGCTTAAGCAGAGCTTTTTGAATGTTCAAACAACTCATTCCTGCAGGTTGCTCCTGTCAATCAACTAAGGAGCCCTAAGAAAAGGTTGGAAAAGTGACCCTTTAAAAAGAAAACCCGCTGAATGAAGAAGAACAGGATGCTGGTGCTTTGTGTTTCAAGGTGACATAAAGTGAGTCGCTGTATTTTCTTTCTTTCGTATTTAAAAGCAGGAGAAACTCACGTCCACTTTTGATTAAAACGATCAGAGATTTCCGGCGGTAGTGGAACCTCAGAGTTGCTCGTTTGTGCGGGCCCGTGTGCAGACGTGTCGCTCACATGTGGAGGGACATGCTTCACAGTGAATAATAAATCGAATCGTCAGTGTTGCCAGGCAACAGAGCGGTAACAAGTCAAACTCTGTATCAGTTTTGCCCTCATCACCGAGCCACAGCGTTTCTTTTTTTCTTTTTTTTTTTCTCCCACGGCGAGATCAGATCCCTCAAGTCGGATGTGGGTGACTTTTGTAATGTGTTCTGCTTTAAAGTAGGAGAGGTGCACTTCAGGAAAGCCTCTGTGGGATTAGTCATCCCCTATTTAATCGAAGTCTTCTCTGTTTTTTCTGTATATAATTCTGTATCTGAGTCATTGGGAAAAACATTTTGCAGTTCTCATGGCCGAACCACATGGGACATGACGTTAATGTGCAGTAAGAGGCTTAGACAGATGAGCCGTTCTCAGCAGTACGGTTAAAGTCAATCGCATTCTTAATCTTGTAGCGGGCCGACTCAATTAAAACATGTCACAAATCTTGCAGATGTTATGCCTCAGTCAAGGTAAAGTACTTTGTTTTTTTTGTCAGACGTTCACAACAAACAGCGTCTGAAGTAACCTTGATTCAAAAATGGGCTGTGAATGGAGGAAATATTTCTCAAAAAAATAAAAGATGAGTTAATCAAACCACATTCAGCATGTCTCTTCTTTAAGCTTTTGTAATGCTTTAGCTGTGACAATGAACAGTTTTTATTGTGGATGTATTGTCAAAGAACAATACTGAATCGTCTGCAAAGAATTCAAATAATACTAAATTATTTTTCTTTATTTACAAATTGGCTAGCGGACCGATAGAAAGATGTATTTAAAAATACATGCAGATGTATTAGATGTATTTATGAAGCTGCCACAGTAGCAATGCAAATCTAAATGCAAAACTGACTTAACCCTTTGATGCCAAAACTTACAGTTTGAAGAATTTTGTGTGATTTGAAGCTGTGAGAAGAAGAAAATTACATGAAATCATATTGATCTTTTATCTACAAGCATCAAGAATGATCAAAATCTTATGGAGGAAGGAGAATTTCCCAAATGACTTTCAGACTTTGAGCAGAAATATGTGATTCTCAGCACGTTTCTTGGGGGCTCATTCAGAACGAGAGGCTGACTCGTTGTGTACGCACAGTTTTAGGATCCCAAAATACACCATTAAGCAATAAGTGGAAATTTTCTCAGAGCTTCACCGTGTTGATCAGCATCAATCAATCCCCCGCAGAGCAGAATTACAGCCAATCAGAACCATTCAAAAGGTTTAATGGCTTACAACAAATCAAAGTCATTTAATTATTAAGACCTATTTGTTTTTGGCAGAGCCCTTCAATGCTCAATAATAGTGGCAATTTTCAGAAGTCTGAATGCCTCTCGGTATTTGCTGTTTTTCCTACAGTTTCAGCCTCAAGTGGCTTTGTTTATGAATTTATCAGGCTTTTTCCTCCCCAGGTTTTGAGAAGCAGTTTTAATCTCTAAAAACTGCTAATGAGGGTGAGGCTGCGCTTCTGTAGAAGGTGCTGTGCAAAGTACGTTTTCTGTGGGATTTGAAGAACTACCAACGGAAAGATAAACGGTTTCTGTTGGATTTTGTTACATGCGGAGTTCAGTTTGCCGCTCACTCTGGTTCACTGCGCACGCGGTCACACGCACCCAGATGCTTTGAACACGGGTGGCTGGGATGACTGAGAATATGAGCGATGACAGAGTGTTTTTGATGTGAAATGTCAGAGACTGGCAGCGCAGTTCAGTAGTAAAGCTTCCTGACCACCACTGTCAACCCTCCGCCGAGTGAATCACTGCTCAGTCTGAGAGAAAAACCGGGCCAGCAAGCTCAGCCATTCGTCAGCTTTATAATGTGATTAAAGTCTCATTTGGATGCTGTTAATAAGTCAAGGGGAACATCGGTATTAAAATATTTGCTCTGCTCTTTCACTGCTGACAGCAGGAAGTAGAGAAGAATAATGTTGGTGGACGATCTGATTCTTTATCCTAACGTTTAAGGGAGCACTGAGAGGCCCTTTGGCATCCTGGTCTTTTCATATCTTGGTTATATCACTCAAATTGCTTAAATATCTCTCTCTGCTGTTGCATTCTTATGCTTTTGTCTGTGTTTTTTCCTGTGGCTCAGAGTCCAAGCAGACTTTATGCGACTATTATCTATGACTGAATTTTTGAATTCACTTATTTTTGTGGTTCGTTTAAAAAAAACAAAGAGATAGACTAGGATTTGGAAAAGATCCACAGTATGGCGTTTTGAGCCAATGAACTATGCGTCCACCTTCATTATGAAGCTATAAAGGTTTCTTTCAGAATTTTCTACATATGTTAGTGCACAGAATAAGCACCCTGACATTATCATATTTTTGTCTCAGATAAAAGAAAGCGCAGGTCTCTGTGTTACTTGTTAATTCTTAGTTTAGAACAGATTTTCTGCATCTTTTGGATAATATACTGTAGTTTTTGCAGTCTGATGAACGCATTATTTGGTCAAACTACAGACAATCCCACAGACGTGAACACCGGGAGGAAATGCATTTTGCTGCAAAAAAAAAAAAGATCTGACCCGGAGTAACCCAAAAACAAAAAGTTACTTGCAACATAATTACCTTGGCCCGCTGTCCTACTGGGAGGAAGCCGACGCTGTCATCATTAAGGCAGTGTGAGTCTTCACGCCGTAGTGAGCTTATTAACCTCACCACAGTGACATTTAAAGGCTCCCTGCATGCTGCATGCCTTCCAAAAGACAGATTGTGCAGTGCCAGTGTGCATGGAGATGCATGACCTGAAAAGTGAAGCTGACTCTCTACTTCTGAAACCTGAAGAATTGATCCGGTTAACATACTTTATTTGGGAATTTGTTTTCCACCACAAGGCAGTTGTGGTGCTCTTGACTATTGCTGCTTCAGTCCTGCCTTTTACTGTATTGGGCAGAAAAACCATTTCACTGAGCAGCTTCCAGACGTAGCAAATATTCATATGAGTCACCACTTTCCTCAGTGGAAAACAACAGGACCTAAACCAGCATTTTTTAAAAATTATAATCTTTAAGATCTTCACAGATCGTGGTGCTTTGTTGACTCTTGTTTCGCTTCATGTTCACATCCGTGAGGATTGTCTTTTACCAATCCACCCACATACCACGCTGTTAGTCAAAAAAAAGTGTGGGTTGTTCTTTGACATCTTAATTCTTTGATTTCATGTTCAGTCATGGTGGCATTTTGCTGTCACACTTGCTCCGAACACCTTATTCTTATCAGTTCTAGACAAACAGCTCGCTGATGTAATCTTCAGACAACATTTCCACAGAGATGCAGAGTTTGTTGTAAATCATGCCGCTAAAAAATGGGCACGCCATGTTCCTGCTGGTCTGAGATTGCTCTCTTTTCTAGCTCTACAGGCAGAATGTCCCCATAAAAATAAGGAAATGGGGTAACTGATATTTTCTTTTAAGGAAAAAAAAACAGATTCTGCTTCAAAGCTGCACCGAAAGGTGGAATATTTGTTATTTTTTGACGTTCAGAGACGGAGAAGAGCTCGGGCACCCACCTCGGGGAGCCTCTCTCCTCTCTCCAGGACGTCCCGCAGGCGGCGCCCTCTGTCGCCGTGGCCCTGCAGCTCGCTGCACAGGAGGTCGGCCAGGGAGAGGCGCCGCAGGTTGAAGCGCTCCTCCATCCGCTCACACTGGACGGCCTTTCCCGAGGCCGGACCACCTGCACACAGACACACAAGCCTGTCAGCATCCTCTGAGCCTGGAGTAAAAAAAAAGATCGGGAGGAGGATGGAGGAGAGTATCTCTGAATAGGAGACAATAGAAAAGGACGGGGAGTGTTTGAAAAGCGTTCTCAGACCGTGTGTGGGTATTCATGAGAGAACAAAGGTGCGTGTGGGAGAAGAGCAAGTGAGAAGATCAACTGTCTGCATGTGTGACTTCACAGGTATGATTCACAGCCGGGAGCCCGGAGCCGGCTATAACAAAGAATTATCATTCTCCCCGCTAAGTGAATTATATGCCCTGCTCACTATAACAGCACAGACCACATATTCAGGCCCACAAAACCCACAACCCCTAATCCTGAACAGAGTTTGTACTTTAGGGGACAGATCCCGTGTTTTGATTGCAAAGGTTTCGTGTTAAATGTGCCTGTGTTTAACCATTGTTTAGGCTATAAGACGTTTAGACTTTTACTTTATGCCCAAATAAGTAAAGAAACCACAAATCCATTTACTATCAAATACAAAAAAATGGGTTGTGTCTTAAAGACACTTGCACAAGTGGAGGAGCTGAGAGTCGAGTGGCAGAACTTCCACTTCACCTTTAGAGCATTTCAAGCAAGTTGGTGGAAAACGTACTTGAATATGTTATAAAGGTATGAATGGAGCCTGATCATCCAGGGCGAGCTCAGAGCAGAGCGTCAAATAGTCCAAACTCGGTTTTAGAACTTGAACCTCAAGTCAACAAACAGGCACAAAAACTGTTTTGCACAAACCAGAGAGCCGGGTCACACGGCACAGACTTAATGAGCAAAGCGGAACGTAATGAATCTATTCAAACTCCTGGTTTGCCGCTCACTTTTTAAACTCTTGCTGAATGAATTACTCCTGTGTTGTGTGTCAGGCCGCTGCCCTGTGAGCGAACGAACGAGCAGCCGCGAGCCAAGTCCCAAAACTCAGGTCGCGCTTCACACTCACCCAAATTCTCCTGAAGTTTGACTGTCACTGCCCTCGAAGCAATGAAAACCAAGAAAATGTAGTGGTTCTCATTTCCTCAGAGAACAGGGATGACTAAAAGCTGGGCTCGGTTCACCCAAGGACGGCCTGGAAATAAACTCCAGGAAGGGCTGGATATGGATTCATCTTTTGTACATCAAACACAAAGGCACTGACTTAATCTCTTAATAGCCAGCGGGCCGCCAGAGAGCCAGTGAAACCTATTCAGATCAGCTTATTATAGAGCACCAACGCATAAATATATAAAACATTGATATTTCTTTCCGTTTTTTTAGATCAGATTTTATATAACTTTACCTTTTCTTAAAAATGAAAATCTATCAATTTCAAATTAAAAATTGATCCTCACTTTTTTAGCTCAGATAAATGAGTAGATTGCAATTATATTATTTCTTTGCTCTTCATGTTGTGACATTCTTATCAATAAATCCTTTGATGTGGGTAATCTTGGTGAAAATCTGCTCTGGTCTGCTGCGTGAGGTGAGACATTCTCAGAACAATTTCTCATCTTTCCATTTCTAAAATATCATCAAACATCAAACAGCCAAAGGGAAATAGGTTCCTTTCCCCCTCAAAAGATAAATCTAGGACAAAAAACGCGCGGGGAAAAAGAGTGGAGTGTCGGGTATCAGAGAGCCGGTGGAGCTTCGGCGTTTGCACCCCGCTGCTGGTTTAATTCAGCCGGGCGGAGGCTCAGATTTCAGAACCTCAAACCGCCCCTCGGTGTGTGAACAGCACAGTCACAGCACCGCCCGTGATAGCAGCCCGAGTGACAGATGGAATAAATTAGAGCGTGATGGCACAGCACACCCTGATGAGAAATGTTACAGGAGGCAAAGGAGGCCGAAGCCATATGCAGAGCGAGAAGACCTCCGAAGCAATACTCAGTTTGTGGATGCCTGCCGCCCGGCTAAAGTCTGATTCCCGCAAAGTCTCCGTAGGTGATTTAAATGAGCCGAAATGAAAAACGATCGACAGCTGGGACGAGCTTCTCGCCTCCACTAATGGAGACAGCTCAGCGAGATGCCTCTTAATGTGCACAAAGGACCCAATTAAAAGCAAAAACCTGAAAATTTCCCCAAACAGTAACGGGGTCTTTAACTTTTGAGAGCCAGCATTCAGAAATCAGAGGGGGACTTTTGGGGGACTGGTGTTATGTTAATTACCTATGAATAATAATGCTTGTTGGCTTCAGATTTGAGCATCGCCCGACAGATTTTTCTCAGAGCTCTTTGCGCATGTGATCACTGGCGCTTTAGACAGTTAAATAACAGGAACTTCAAACCTGGGATGGAGTCTGAGAAGAGCTAATTGGAAGGGCTGTCAATCAAGAGATGAACAAACATAATCTCCACCTAAAAAACAGAAAGATATATTGAATACAGAATGAAAAGGACCCGACTGGTCTTTGAAGGGCTCTGGCTTTCGGGGTGGACAGCTGGATAATTTGAACCAAAAAACACAGTTCCAGGAAAGAAAAAGGAATTGGTTTGTTTCAAATTGGCTCCGAATGTGTAACTGCTGGTTCCCAGAAACCAGGAGGTTCAACGGTTTAATGTGATTGGATCTTTTAATTAGATCCTTTCCAGTTAACTAAAGATCACATGGGTCGGTCCCACCCTCTTTTGCTGTCAGCCAATCAGACACAGTCTGATAGATGAAGATGCTTAAACAGGAATTACGCTTTTCCTCCTTTTTTTAAAGAGAACATCAAAACAAAACAAAGCCAATGGTTGCTGGAGGCAGGTGCACTACTGTGCCCAGAGCTTTAACCCCCCCATGCTGCTGCTGCTCGTTGTTAAGGTGAGAACGAGGCAGATGGGGGGGGGGGG
>CAJRST010007779.1:2733113-2831591 GCA_907169785.1 Menidia menidia | reverse complement strand
GGGGGGGGGGGGGGGGGGGGGGGGGGGGGGGGGGGGGGGGGGGGGCACAGATGACACACAGCTGAGACCAGGGCAAAAGGCCTGACCTCAGACTCAGAGCCTGCGCTGCCCCTCCTTCTTTGGTGCATCAGCAGAAACGCTGAGTCAGCCAGAATCAAGCAGAGCTCACGGACGGTTTGTCCTTTTAACTTTTTTTCTGACTCCTTTTCAATAATCTTATTCAAATGCACATTAATGGATTGTTTGCTGGACCAGCGGACTGTTTGGTGCAGAGAATACACACATCATTAACCAAACGCATGTCTCATGCAACTTCCAGCACGCCGACAGTTCGGTTGTGCTTGTCAGAGTAAAAACAAGGCGCTCCCGCAACAGTCTGGAAAAAATTATTTGCATTTCTATTTGTTGATGAACCCCATAAATTGACTAAATGATTATCCAATTAAATTATTGAGCAAACCAATCTGTGAAGCACTCATTTGAAAGTCGCTGTGGCAAAAAAAAAACAACTGCATCTTTGTGCGATGTTTTGTGTTTGTTTCACGGTGTGTCGCGTTAATCGGTTTGGACGGGGGGAACACTGACTGAGTGCATGATTAAAATAGCTACGTGATAAAACTTCTCTTCCAGCTTGTGATGGAGGCTGTTGAGATGACTTAATATGGATGTCTGTTTAATAAAAGATGGATGTAACGGGGATGTGTTCGGGGCCCGTCTGACAGAACACCTGTGTCAGAGAAACAGGTTCACCAAAGGGCCACGGGACCAAGTGATGACGGCAAGAGGACATGAATATTTTCATGTAGATGTGACGAGGCCTCATCCTGTGTCACACTGAGTCTCCAGTCAGAGCCTTTAAAGCCGCCTGATGTCTGAGGGAGAGAAGAAGACACGCTCCAGTCTGAGGTAAAACAGAAATGTCTTTGCACTTTTCCCTCTTTGGCAAATTCTTTGCATCTTGGATGATTCTTAGAATAGACATAAATAAATTGAGGCAGAACCAAATGGTTTGTGAAGCTGCGAGCTGTTAGCAGCTGTGAATAGTCCCGTTGGACTTCTATGAGCCAAAAGTCAGGCCATGAATATTCAAATTGAAAAGGATTGTTGGTTTGCAAAACTGGTTGTAAAACATTTGATGAGCAACAGATAGTTCTGATCAGACTGGATCAGAAAGAGTTTGTCTGCACAGATGTTTCACAGTCCATCTTTTACCTTCACATCTGGATTATGAGCTGGTTACGAAATCAGGTTAAAAATAGTAAACCCTGCAACACGCACACACACAAAGGTGTCGAGGAGTGAATATATATTTAGTTTCTAAATAAATCCTGTCACTGCAGTGTCCTTGTCCTTTAAAAATACAAAATAAATGGAAAATAACAAAGCTGTAGTGGGTCATTAGAATGTCTTTATCTATAATCATAGCACTGCTCCCTTTGAATGGAGAGATAAGAAGTCCTGTGTGTGTGCGGTTTAGACGATCTGTCTCTCCCTATTTCGCTTCTTCTTGACAGAATTTCAATCTTTTGATCTGTAGACAAACCAGTGAAACACGATTTCTAGAAAAACAAAGGATTTCTGAAGTGATTAACATAAATCGATCAGAATAATTCAAGTCTACACGCGTAATGACCAGCAGAGATAATGTGTAACGAGCTTTATCTACCTTATCTACACGTTGACTCAAATCTAAAAGAAATGGGGTTTACCTTTAAGCTTTTTGCATAATATTGTAATATTTTCTCCCCTGGCACTGATCTTTTCCGCTTACATAAAGATCACTATACATCATTTCAGAACAGGCTGTTTCTGCTTAAAATTCCTCAGACTGCTGAAAATGAGGAGGAAACTAAATTTAATTTGAGGGCAACCAAACACTCCTGGCTAGATGAACCGGGCTATATCTAGTTTTTAAAGTCTGGGGCATCAAATTGAGAAAAAGGGTACAAATAATGGGGCGTAAAATGTTTGGTAGCTGTTTTTTTTTTTAGAATCTAAGAATGAGCACAATGGGTGAAGCCAAAGCTGGGGAAAGTGATGTTCGGATCTATCCAGGTGACACAGAGAAAATAACACTTCCAACAAAGGCTTTACCTTCTGCTTTCCTGCAGGATCTTGCAAACGGCTTTAAAAAAGATTGAAATGTTAGCCGGTGTGGCTGCCCTCTCATTATGTGGTTTAAAAACCTGCTCGGGAGACACATCCGAGTCTGGGTGACAGTTGCTCTATATGCAGGTGACATTTTCCTCCAATTATCTGCACCGGTGGCGAAAAAAGCTCTTTGTCTGGTTTAATGTCCGCGTCTCAAATATTCAGACTAACTGGTGCTAATTAAGATCAGTGGGATTGTTCGTGCTAGCTCGGACAAAAAGGGGTGTCAACACTTCCAGGCATGACCCTCGTGGTTCTGACACAGAACACACAAACACACACCGGCTGATTAAATAGTGTTTGACTGACCACGTCTTCAATGCTGCTTCAAAGTCGCTCGTGTTCCTGATCGCTTCATTCCAACTGACCCCAAATGACATTTAGACACCATTTCTAATGTTTAATACTGAGCACAGCTGGATTTAGTCTGAGTTATGAGACATTTTTACTTAAAGGTGACTGCCTGAGAGGCAAAATATTAACAGAAGTCCATAAAATATTGATAGATTTCTTCATTGATGCCTCTAAATGTCATTTTTATGTGACCAAAATCCATTTTTCTACATAGAAAAGGTAATATTTAAGTTATGCAGCTGGTTAAAAATTCTCGATTTGTCTGACCAGTTATTCAAGCTTCAGCAGAACAAAGAAAAACTGCTTTAGATCTGGCTCTTTAGCGCCTGTAACATCAGTTTGGTATCATGAATTACGTAATAGAGGTTTAGAGATTCCAACTCCTACAGCACGTGCTCCTCCCTTGTAGGAGTTTACAATCCCTCATTCAATTTCCAAACCCGGAAGTAGCGCTACACTGACACAATAGATCTGTTGACTGAAGCATCCACAGCAGCATTGTCATGGCTGATCATCTTATGTATAGAAAAAATTCATGGTGCATTTGTTTCCTAAATGGTGATTTTAGTCAATGATGCTGAAAACCCGCAAAATCTGGATTTATTAGAGCAGAGCTACAGCCTGGACAAGCTTTGAATGAAGTTTAACTGTTCATCTCATCAGACAAAAAAGATGAACATTTAAAAGAGAGTAGCTTTAATGTATTCCTGCACTTTTATGGTCTGCTGTTTTTGGAGGATGATGGAACAGGATGCAACTCTTGTGCAGAGTGCATTTAAAAATATTCGTCATTCCTGATAAAAAGCCAGACTCTTTTTGTTTCGGTCGATTTGGTGCACTATTGGTTAGAATGTTGTATTTATGTGCATCTTAACAGCTGATTTTGTTATGACTAGAACGGTAATTTGTGTAAATGCGCTAATTAAAATAATCAGTAGGTGTGCCTTTTGACTCTAAGTGTATATCTACTTATGAATAGAACAGTCACGGAAAAAGCTTGATTAATGAGCCATTTTTCAGAATGAATCCATGGAAACATCAAAAAGTTTTTAGTAGTTCTGTTTGTCTGCATCACTATTAGCTGCTAAACACTGAATATGATAGAAGACAATTTGTACAAATGAATTTCAGTAAAATTCTATATTTGTAAATAAATTTAATATAAATCATTAGAAAATCACTGGCGGACCGTCCAGGATGGATTAAAACCTGTTGCTGTGAATTAAGTTTCAGATGCTGGAGGCGTTTAAAATCACTTGGTAGATGATGACATACACTTTTCCCTCGATCTGTCTTTTTCTATTTAAGAGAATAGAAATTTGGAGGACAAAGATCTGTTATTTTCCCCCCAAAAAACTGAATTTCTGTGTGTGTGTGTGCCTGTGTGTGTGTGTGTGTGTGTGTGTGTGTGAATGAGGCTGTCTTAACAGCCAGCTGAACAATCAACAGCTGGTAGTTGTAGTCTCGTCTTTATCTTCCTAATGAGGCGTACCGGCTCTGAAATATGAGCAGGGTTTTTTTTCTCCTGTTTTAGGAGGGGGAGGGGGGCACATACCCATCATGAAGATGACCTTTGGTTTCTTCTGTTCTGTGCAATAACCTGTCGGAAGAAAGAAAATCACAGTTTAACATGGGGACACACACACACCGTGGGACCTCCTGTCGGGAGGACACAAATCATCCCGTGGCTTCTTAATTAAATCTTTATCAGGAAGGCTGAAGGCTTCATGCAAAACCTTTCAAACATGAATCAGACCGGTGGGCGGGCCCCGGTTATTAAACAGGAGCTGACGAGTGTTTGCTTTTTTCTTATTTTGTTCTGTCCTTTTAGGAAATCTGTACACATATACATTCAGGTGGACTTGAAATTAGATCAAAATGCTTTTAATGAATGGTACAATTTTTTCCCACAAGCCACCGCTGGAGGCACAAAGCATGAATGTGGATGTTGCACGAGAGCACAACAGTGAGCTGATGAAAATTCAGGAGTGAAGAGGCAGAACGAACGCAGGCCTGTCCCCCTGTCAGCGTCACGCCGGAGCAGCTGATGAGATACGCATCAGCTCTGAATCAACAAACGAGCCTCTCCGAACATCACCCAATCAATACTGTTGATGCAGAGAGACACACACTCACACACACACGCAGGCACACAGATACGCACACGCATACATACGCTCACCGGACCACAGAGGGAGGTTCATTCAGATGTCTGGTCAATAACGTTAAAGCTACGTGACACTTGTGGCATTTACCGAGGAGGGACGGTTTGTGTACTTGTGGGGAACATTGTGAGTGGAGTCAGTCAGCAGTGTGTGACGGCAGGAGATACGCTGCTGCTGCGTTTTTCTCACAGAGGACACATAACGGTGGAGGTACGCCTGTTTGTCGGCCTTTAGCCGTGACGTGCAAAGCTCAGTTTCTCCTTAAACTCACTTTCTGTGGCGCCTTCGGCGTATCCAGCTTCCTCCTCCTCAACCTGCAAATACAGAGAAATGTAAGATTTAAGATCTTTGGTTTGACTTGTGAGGGTGACACAGAGACAAACAACTCACACAGTCATGAGCTCACACACTGGTTCCTATTCAAAAATTGATAAGCATGAATTCACCCAAGGTGTGTTTTTAATGGTAGGAAAGGAGCCACATAAATTAATATTTAACATGAAAACTACACAACCAGCAGCAACTCACAATGGTTTAGCAACTTTATCAGATATTTCTGAAAAGACAAAGAATGTACAGCTTTCTGCGTTTTTATTTATGTATTTTGACTGAAAAGGTGTTACTGATTTGATCTGAAAGTGCTCTGATCTTGAATCCCAAAGGTCTCGGCTGGCCCCCTCGGGTTAGAGCCCTGAGCGAAACAGACTCACAAACTACAGCAGAACAACATCATAATGGACCCGTCTGTGTGCCCGTGGGAACTGCCGTGCTGAAAGATTGAATCGAGCGCCATTAAGAATTGATGGTGTGTCCATATATGTCAGACGTAGAAAAGGTCTAACATGGCTTCGACCGCTGTGCTTTTTGGTGGGTTAACTTTGAAAAATCTCTTTTCTCTGAAGTTGAAGCGTCAGAGGTCTGTGCAGAACAGCCTGCAAAACAGCTGGACGCCCCCACGAGTCACATCTTCTTGTTTTTTACTCGAACTGAAATGAGGCAGGAATGAACCAAAGAGCCTGCTCGCCATATTCTATATCTAGTCTAGAAGTCATTTATCTTGGTACTGGACTCAAATCATGAGAAACTAGACTAAGAGTCCTGCGATGAGGATTTAAATGTCAGCTTAATGTAACATGCATTAAAGGAAAATGTAAGGAGACAAATGTTCCTGACCAGGATGGCAAAGAGGCTTCTTGGTTCATCGCCGCCTCATTTTCGATGCAATTATGACGCAGAAAAGGTCCAAATCAAATGCTAATGAATCATTGGAATGGAGCACAGGAACCCCTGAGCCGTGACAACACAGAGGCAGCTTTTTTTTTGCACCGGTGTGTCAGCCGGCATCTAAATCCAATCGAATCGTGCAACACTTCTCCCAAGATCTGAAACCAGCGCGCTCCTAAACAATGCATGAGCGTCGGCACCTCCACGGCTTCGTTCACGTTCCGCTGAAGTCTCAGCGAGACTGCAAATGACTCCAGAGCTGACTGCCAGCTCTGGGAGGACAGAAATACACGCTGGCACCATAAACTAAGCTGAGGAATCTATTGGAATTGTCTTAGAGTCTGATTGTGAACGTGCCCTTAAGATATCTGGTACGCTGGCAAAAACAGCCAGAAAAAAGGTGTGAAAATAATGAATAAAAACAGAAAACAGACACACACACATATATACTGTATATATTTTTATATAATATGTATATATAAATCAAACCAGGCAGCATTTCATCAGAAAGACTTCTGAAATGGAAAATGTCAACATCCAACAAAGACCTTAAGAGTTCCACTCTTCTAGTATTCAGCCGGGAAATGACTCAGGTTATTTATCACTGAAAGAATAACGTTGTTATCAAAGTAGATACATTTAATTGAGGTGTGCTAGTGTATGAAATTCTTGTTCCCTGGGCTCCTTTTCGGTTTGATTTGTTGAGCCTTGAAGTGTGCTCTTGTTTCTTTTCCTCAGCCGGGTCTGTGGGTGTCCCTGTTTTCTGCTCTCCTCACACAGCTGGATTCTGCTGGCAAATGATCACACCTGCCCTTGGTTTGTCATTTTCTCCTGTGGTGTAAAACCTCCGTGCTCTCGTGTTGTTGCAGAGCAATGCCAGTCCGTGTTGTGTTTTCATCTCTGCTTAGTCTCTTGTCTCCCCGATGTTCACTTTTCCGTGTTTGGTCCATAACTCTTCATTTCTGAGTCCTGGATTTAGGTACTCAAACACCATTAACCACAACTTCTAAATCATACTCACCCAGCTTAGACTATAAAATTGACAGAAATCAGACAGACATTTGAATGAGCAGATTTCCCCTCATTATCTTTAATGCTAATTCTATCTTTCTTTGTATGAAAACAGTAGATAATCCTTGTTTTGTGCTCTCTTCTCCATTATGTCCACTTATTTGCTGTGTTAATGTGGACAACAAACAATCAATTTCTCAGCTTGTTACCCAGATGTCAGTTTATATACATGACTGGAATACAATGAGGAAAGATTTATTTCCCTCTAAACACAAATTGCTGCAACACCAAAAGCCTAATTTAAGTAATTTCAACCCGTGTCCACATTTCCCCTCGAGAGTATCCTGCTAATTATTGTTCCTTAACCCAGCCTTCAGAGAATTGAGTTTATTTTTGCTCAAATGATTCGAAACAGATTCGGGAAATTTGTGATGAATGCTGTTTTTTCCCTAACAGAGAACTCAGCAATGTTTGCAGCTACAGTTTCAATAAATGACTCATATGATGTGTGTTTGGAGATATGAGGCAATAAATGAGTTATAAACCAGTGACTCAGGGCCGGTAAGAATAATCAGCTAAGAGTTAAAGTTCTTGACACAAAGACCCAGAGAAGATGAAAAAAAAAAATCAACGTGAAACCTTTGTCAGTCCCTGAGAAGAGACGAGTATTTAATGAGCATGTAAACGCTACCAGCCCTGAATTGCTCTCTTTGGAGGAGTATCAACAAACTAAGTACTGAACTGAACTGGTGCTCTGACGCAGATCATCACTTCCAGCCATCCAGAGTTCCATTCAGCTGCCACAACACAGAAAGCAAACATGATCTCCTGACAGACATCTGAAGAAAAGCAACTCCCCCCCCTGACATTTCCATCCAAAACCAGTTCTTGACCCCCAGGCTGCTCTGAACGCAAAGGTTGTGATGTCAGCATTTCGCCGCTTGCAGAGAGTTCAGCTCAGTGTGCAGATAGAGCACGGCACAGGCCGCGGAACAGGGGGGGCTCGGCCTGGAGTGGAGCAGAAAAAGCGGACAGTGTTGAATAAATCCCGTCTGGGCGGAGGAGCGGCGGGCGCCAGCGACCGGCCAGCTTGGAATGTGGGCACACCAAATGTCCGGGTGACTCAGAGGCAGAAACACATGCACAGCATGCGCTGCTCCCCGAGCAACGGCGTACGAAAACGCACCAAAATACGCAGCGAGAAAACGCTGCTTCGTTCATTCCGGCAGAGTCTCTGCCGAGCGTGGGAATGCAAGAACCCACACGCCGACGTCCAAACGTCCAAAAGCGACACGTGAGGTGTCCAGTTCAGAAGCTCAGTGAAGGTGTGATGCATGATAAACTCCAGCTAATCCATCCAAAGGAGCCTCAGACAATCCTTAGACCTTAAAGACATGGGCTTTAGAACGAACAGTAACCCTTCATTTAACGGGTCCTTTCCTTTTCAGCTGCTCCCTGAATTATTAACGCGCAGTTAAGGTACTAACTCATTACTGCCTCTCTCTATTTAGCGTCTTAAAGTCTTTAAAATGCTTAACAATATGCTCTCAGGTTGGAAATTGGTGTTATTTGATTAAAAATCTATTCAAATATTGCACACACACAGACACCATTTGGATTCCACTTTAGTAATCAACTTATTAGCCATCGGAATCTCCTCAAGCAAAGTGCGAAACTGGCCGTAAATATTTAAGAACTAACTGATGCTCAGGCTGAATATGAATTGCGTCCTGGAAGAAGAAGCAGGATTTTAAGATATTGGGTTGCCTTTGAGGGAACCTAAATGAATTATTAACTTGATAAAGATTACCGGACAGTTCATAAAGTCTGCTGCTATATAAATACACACTTAACCCCGTTAATGCAACAATTCTGTTGCTGTTTCTCCTTAAAACACGGCTGAATTTCTCATAGTTCAAGTTGGGTTTTTTTGTGGGAGAAAGTTAAATTAAATTATGTTAATGATGTGCATATTAAGACTGTTTTCTTGCGCATCGATGTTCTTGCTCTGTGGGTGTAGGGTATGTTTATGTTTGCTTATTAATACACGGTTAATCTAATCGGATTTGGTGCTAAAAAAGACGTAAATCTGTGGCTGTTCCTATCCAATCAATCAGATGCACAAAAATAGATCCGAAAGGATTTTAATATCGTAGTAAATCTGTCTGCATAAACATCTCAACTCTTTGTGACTGAACCAAAAGTGTTTAATTGGCTATGCTTAAAAGGCTAAAGCTCTTAACATCTCCAGATGAGAACTTTGTCATCAGCAGCATAACATGCCTTTTCGTCTCCACTTGAGGAAACATTTGCTTCATATTACACTCTCTGGGTGAGTCACCCGGATGATCGAATTAAACAAACTGCTGCTGTCGCCCTCTGCTCATTTATTCCAAACCTCCGGACGCGGCGCTGAACTGCCGTGTTGTTAAAACGAGCCTTGAGACTCTCAGGTCGGCTGAAGAAGGCTCTGACTATCCAGCGCATTCATCACTGACAGTGGCGGGGAAAAAAGCCGTTTAACCTTTAAGAGATCCACAGTCTTTGACATGAATCATCCCCTTTGGTCATCCACGCAACTCTTTTTGTGTTTCCGCCTTTGAGTAGTTTGGATTGTTAACTGATTGGATTTCTATACATAACTGTTGGTTAACAGGGGCTCCTTTTTTGGAGGAGTTCCTGATCAGTGACGCTGTATTCCATATTCATATAGAAAAACAAGCTTATCTCTCACAGCTCACGCCGAGTGCCTGGGAGATTATGAGAGTTGGAACATATTGACGATGCCTGCAAGTAGAATCAAAGTTGGCATGTTTCTGAATCCAACTTGCAATTTCCTAACGATTTTCGCTCTCTTTTTTTTAATTAGCTGGTTGTCTCGTCTGGCAAGATGGCTGCCTTCCCATGAGCTTTTAAGGATAGCAAACCATGCTTCAAGGCTTCAGCTTACACACTTTTGTTTGCCTCTTTCTTTTTTTTTATATATCTTGTATCATATATCAGTAGCTGAGCTTCGATTTATATGCGACAACACACCATAATTTATCCACTGCTCATGTGCAAACGTGTGTGAAACCATGCACATCTGGATTTTACCCACTAAAACTCAAAGTTCACATAATTTGAAATGTCCTTTCCTTCCACCTGTGCTTAAATCTGTTAATGAAGGCCGCCGCTCTGCTTCTGATATGGATTTTAAAGTCGTCTGACTTATCCGACCACTCATGTCCACTCTGACCACAAAGTTTTTGTGGATTTCTAACAGCAGAAATTAAAAAGTTGATGTCACATTGGACGTTGGTCCTTTGTTGGCCTCTCTTCCTTGTCTATAGAGTCCCTTAAGAGTCTAAGTCTCAAATCTTTTGTATTCCCTTGCTGTAGTCTCCTAACTGAGAGCAGGTGTGATATTCTTTCTCATTAAAAACACTGGGCCAGTTAAGGGCTACAGTCCACGGCCAGTGGCTGTGGGTTCAGCTGCCCGGCTCTGGCTGTGGATTCACTCATTGTTAAGCTGCACTTGTACGTTAATCTTTGGTTTTATGTATATGGCTACAAGGAACTGAACTGTGGCTCTCTTTTATAATCCTAAAGAAAGCATGGCTAAACCACACTCAATGCAAAAGAACGGTGCTCTGATGGAACATGATAAAGCGGTGTTAAAGAAGGGCGCTTCACTGCTCATACAACCACCAGTTTCCTGTTCATTTGCACCGAATGCTTACAGTCCGTGCTGAGCCCGTTACCAACTAGGAGCCACAGCTTTGCTACCAGCAGAATCGCAGCTACGGCTGCAAACTAGCTTTTCCCCGATTTAAATAAAAGAAATTACAGCGACGGAACGCAGAATGGGGTCATAAAAAACATCCCGTGCCTCTTTTTTTTTTTCCATTTAATTAACTCTGCCGCAAAACAAGAGAGTGGAGATAAATGCTTTTGGAGTGCTGTTGAGGCGGGAAAGCCAGAAAGAGAGAGAAAGAGAGAGAGAGAGAGAGAGAGAGATAGAGAGTGGGAGTGTCTGTTGCTGATGTCACCCAGAACACACTTAAAAAAAATCCTTTTGCTCTTTACATTGGATCAGCTGTTAAAGAGAGAGAAAAAAAAATCCTGCTCTTAAGTTCGCAGTGTGTCGGCTGGATCTGTCTCACTCCTGTGCGACCGGTTTTGATCGGAACATTCGCACAATCGACGTCCGCGGGGTCACCGGCCTTATCGCTGAGCTGCTCTGCCTGCTTTCGTTTGCACTCTACTTGCCTCGAAGCCACTTTATAGTTCCGCTTCAAGGATTACCACTTCACTGTTAGCATAGGGCTGCCTTTTATCCGGGCTTTGAATGCGTTTGAATGATGAGGAGATGGGCATCATTTAATTATCGATCAGCCTCATTTAAAGGTCAACGTTGTCTGGCACGACAAAGGGTGTTTTATTAGGAAATGGTGGCCAGCCACAAGGCCCCGCAGACACCCGGCAGGACGCCGGCTCTCAGGTAACAAAGCACCTGGCCGTGAGAGTGAGTCAGTTTGTGAACATGGCCGGATCAGGACAGAGCTCGTATATTAAATTTCTTCCATGGTCTCCTTCCATCTGGCTAGAATTTTGAAGCCGAAACATGACAAAGTAGAAGGATAAATCATTAAGTATAAAGCCTTACCTCACAGAGGCAAGTTATGGTTAGAGTTCATGGAGAAAAAGAGCTGAACTTGTACAGCAAATGCCTCTAAATGATTGTCTAAAGAAAATAAGGGGAGGTATAAGAAATGTCAGATTTTCTTCCCCTACAGGTCAATAAATTGTCCATGTTGTTTTGAATTTGATTTTTCAAAGGACATGTGCTTTTCAGGGACATAATGCAATAACTTTTTAATTTGTTCTTCATAATATTATGATATCAACACATAAGAAAATATGTTGTTTTTAGGTTTCTCTTATTTATTGGCTCTTTCTCTAACGAACTCTCGTCTAGATGGATTATCTTAAAAAAAAACTCTGCAACATAATCAGTGTTTAATCACAGACCCTAATTACAGTCCTGTAGTTTAAACCCATCTTCAGGTCCTACATAAAGAAAGAGGGACATCACAGTTTTCCTTTCCTAGTGCGTCCCCGGGGCTCAAAGGTACAACCCTCATTAACCTTAAAACTGTGCTCCTCATGATTATAAACGAATAAAAACAAGCAAGAATGGTTTATTCATGAGGAAGTGGGGACAAAAAAAGATTAAAAGTGGTACAGAGAAAGCAACCTTTAACTCGAAGGAACACTGAAGGAAAATTGCCACTGAAGGAAAAGTGCCAAAAACCTCCCCACAGTTTCACTAAATGCAAATAAAGGTGCTTCCCAGTCTCTGAAACTCTGACTGATATGAAGACAGCAACAAAGGGGAGTGATACCACGCTGTTTTTCAGACACTCCGGGGATGCAAAATGAGACAGAGCGAGGTCTGTGTTTTTGCATCTCGGGCTGCAGATTGTGTGGAGGAACGGAGCTCTTCTGACACGTTGCCAGGCGCCACACAACGTTACGCTCTATGTGAGGACGTTCACGGGGCTGAATCATCCCGCCGCTTTTTGCCTCTTTGGAAAAGGTAATTCGCAGTCGTCATTTATGTAATGTTGCAGGTGACGTACAGGGGAAATGTGAGGGCTTAGCGTCTATTTGACAGAGATCTTGATTAAAATTTTAATCTGTGTAATGAAATAAAACAGCACAGCCAGAGAAGATTAAGATAATCAAGCTGCTGCTGATGTTTTATGAGGACTTCATGAAGACTTACATAAGAGATTTATGACATACTTGTCGGTTCCTGAGTCAAAGCCATCGTATATTTTTGTATGTATTTATTCTTTTTACGTAAAGGGTGAGTAAGCAAAAGAAGATTTACTTTCCTGCACCCTCTCTCCGCAGGTTTAGGCTGAAAAGCTTTGGGCTTTTGAATTATAAACAGAATATGCATTTGTTAAACTGAAGAACGGATCTTAACCGTGCAACACAATCTTACCTCATAGTTCTTGAAGGCTGCGTCGATCAGGCTGCTTGTTTCACCCAGTAGGCTGAGATCCAGCTCACTTGGACCTGTTTCACAGGAATAAAAAAATTAATCAACTTCTTATGTACTTAGGTCTTAATTCTGAACTTTTTGTTGTAAAAAAATGGACAAGAAGCATTATTCTGTCAGGCCAAAGATTGCTTTGGTGTCTAATTCATGATGCTGTAATAATGAGGAATGAGAAAATACAAACACATAAAGCAATTTGCAAATCCACCCTGTTGTGACCACTAGAGGCTTACATCGAGGCCTCGGACTATGAAAGAGGAGAAAACAGCCAGTAATGCAGAAAACACCTCTAGTCTTTCACTGGCAGAAGAGCACTCTTTGGGGAACACATGAAAGCAAAGGTGTGGATAAAGGGCATGCCAAATGAGGCTCTCTGGGAGGGCTCGTCTTTGCTGCCGCCCAATCAGCGAGTTGGAATGGGTCTATTAACGTGTTCATTATTGGTATGTTTGGACGAATTTGAGTTGACGTTTACAGATTTCTACAACAACCTCCAAATCTGTTTGGAAGGCAACATGGAGAAAAACCATGTCTGCAGGCTACCGACTCATGGCTGTTTCCACAGCAACCCAAACACGAAGGCATTCCTCCTTTCAGACCCTGTAAATATAATGTGGTCAGTGGGTTAATAGTAAAAAAAATACACCGGATATACAAGCAGTCTAAAAGAAGCAAAATAGGTGCAATGAGCAAGCCTTTGAAGTTTTGCTTTCTTTGCTAAGGTAAATAATAATAATAATAGTAATAACTCTACACTGATTGTATTACATATTTACTGTGCATTTATATGCATATATATAGGTGTGTGTGCGCACTTGTGTGCACCTGTACTTGCATGCTAGTGCACACACAGACCTACCCTCTCTGTGCTACCAGGCTGACTTCTGTCATTTTTTAGAACATTCTAGTGGTTTTATTTGACTTGTAATACTCTAAAATGTATTATCTTGTTAAATCAGTTTCAATCTTGGAAGTAAAACCGGGGACAGAAGTTGCAAATGAGCTGTTGCTCAAGAGCTGCATACATAGTATCTGCATTCTTTACGAAGCAATGTTAAATGTATTTGTCCCTTTTGAATGGACGACCCAAAAAATGCTCACATGCTTAAATCTGCATCAGCTTTTCCAGATGCAGTCGTGCATTTTGCACACGAGTGCGAAGCAGAGAAAAACACACAGCAAGAGCTACAATAATCTAAGTTGATTTAAGCCTCAGAACCACCTGAACCAACCCCGAGCTCTCATTAAGCCGCCGCTCTAACACATCTTCATGTCCCTCCTTGGTGGAAATGAGTCGTGAATAACACTTTTTCGCTTGGCATTTTTTTAATCCTCCCTCACACGGTCGCCTCCTGATCAAAAAGTTGTGTTAGATTATGCACAGACGCAGCCTCAGGCTACATCCAAAGATTTCTTTGATGTCTTATGATTAAAAGTTCCAAACTGGGGACTAAAAAAGAACAAACTAACCGGGCTACATGCCCGTAACGGCTCCTGACTTCAGAGTCAGCAACGTGTCAGAGTGCGTGTTTCTCCTGAAAAGCAAAGGGCCGAGGAGGGAGCGTGGGGGATTTTTATTTCAGAGTGCAGAGACCAGTGATTTCCGGTGGCCGCTGTGCCGGTCAGCTCTAACTCGGAGCAGGATGCCTGCTGCTGATAATCAGGGCCAGAGGACAGCAGCTTCCTCTCACTAGTGGAACTACAATCAGTAGATGGACTACAGGCCAATTGCTCTGAGAAAAAACTCTATTTTTGGATTTCTCTTAATGTTTTTGTTTCCCGTAGCTTTTTTACTTACACTTCCGACAGTTGATAAGTTTCAGGCCATCAGTTTGTCTACTAAAATCTATATCAAACCGAAGCACCAGGAATCAGTTTATTCCACGTTTTGGAGGATTTGAAATGACACCGTGTGTCTCCTTCACAGAAAACACAAGTTAAAAGCGGGAACTAGTCAACCGAACAGACAGGTTGATGAAACCTCAGGTTGTGGGCACCTTTAAGCAGTGGATCATGAAAAAATATGCAGCAACAGACAGCAATATCTATAGGATTTTTTTAAATTAAAGAGCCAAAAGTAAACAGCTCAGTAGTTTGTGGGTCAATTTAGCAAAAGAAATTAACTCAAAGCAGAAAAACTTGCATTTTTTCATTCTGATATACAGTATATTTACTCATAAGGAATTTCCCTGAGTCTTCAGGTACTGAAATACCTGATGAGTGAGCAGCAGCTCTCCTCCTTTTTGAACCATCTGTTTTTTTTTGGTCTTTTGAACTATTTTCAGGTGCCATATGTCCCTTCGGTGCGGTTTTGGCACCTCCTAACTTGAGCCTCCGCCTCCTCCTGCGTGAATGTGTCGCAGCAAACTGTTCGCAAAATTACAAAAGCAACCCACAATAGTCTGGACTGCATTTAAAATGAGTGAGAACAGGCGGCTTGACCTGTCCTCTGCAATTGCGGAGGCTTTCTAATAACTTCCCCGGGCTCCCACTCGGCTTCCTGTTGTGCCGGGGCTGCGCTGTGGCATGACAATGCATCACAAGCAGCACAGAAGTGGAGCGTAAATACAATTTATTTATGAAGCACGCAGTCCCGAGATCTTCTCCACCGGAATACATACAGCAGTTTTCAGACGGTGGAAACTTTTCCACACGGTGTTCTATTTGCCAAATGTTCTCGGCTGTCACGCAGTCTAAAAACACGCTAATGAAGACACAGTGGCTAAAGACACAGGGAGGGAAGCACATTGCACTGCAGAGGGGGGGGGTTGTTATGCTCCAATTTCCACTAGGATACAAAGTTAAGGGAAAAAAGTCCTCTATGAGCTCCAGGTTGACTAACACGCCTTACAGGATGCGAGTAGAAAATGAAATGCATCCTGCATGTTCGCTCTCTGCTAGACAAGAGTCAGACGTGCTCTGTGTTTTGTTTCTTTTTATAGCAATTCTGATAACACGAACAAAAAAAATGTGTTTAAACCAAGTTCAATTCCTGTAAAATCCATTAAAAAAAAAGCCCCAGCTGAGATTTAAACTGTGCCTTCTTCTTGTCAGGTGATAGCACTAACCGCTGCACCCTTTACTACTCAGTCAAATGTAATTGGATTAATTTGCCTAAATTTACTGTCGTTTTTAAGTATTTAGTCTTAAACAGCTTGAAGAAAATGTAGTTTTTTTAAACTCCAGCAAATGAGTCCTGAATGGCAGAATTCAGCTGATATTTTCATAACAATCGTGTTTTTTGAGTTCCTGTCTTTTTTTTTGCAGGACAGTCACATTGTAGAAAAGTGAACACCGAACCTAATACATTATTCCCGGTTAAGCGTGCGAGCTTACAGAAGCTCAGCCTAAAATCGTTGCCCCAGGGCCTCCGTAGAGGAAGACACTCCTGTGTTTAAAACTGTCATCTACCATCCCATTTCTCTTTTCATCCAAGGAAAACGTAGAGCCGTTTGTGCATTAGTCGAAACAACAAAAGTGACTGTATTTTTTAGTGAAAAGCCTCTCAGTAACATTTTAAAAGGCAAAAACTGCAAAACAACTTAACTACACGGCAATGACGGACAAGGAAGTGACAGCTTTTTGCTTCACGTTGCATTAAAGTTACACCTACACCCCGTTATGACATCTAATGAGGGATACGCCACAAAGACTGGACACATTTTGATGACTAATGTCCTTGTAATACTTCTTCTTAGAGCCAAACCTGTTATGAAAGAGGCTCACAAAATCCGAGCAGAACACCTGCACCGCACAGATGGACCACATTCTTCACACCGGCTCGAGGTGTTTGCGGTCGGGATGCAGATCTATAAACAGTTGATTATCAAACCTTACATAACGGCCTAACCCCGTTTAGTCTGCATTTCACACAAAGCACGGCTAACCCGCACACACTGGTTGCTATGCCGACTTGCTCGGTAACCAGACCGTTTTCGGTTTTCACTTGGGCTCTCTATTGGTGATGTTGGACTGTTTTGGAAAAGCCCCTCCACATGGTGGGCATGAGCTAGAAGCTGGGAAACAAACAGGAGGACATAAAACTTACTGAGGCTGCATGTTGAGCTATCTCATGTCATCTGGTTAAAGAGATTCTAGAGAAATGCTACTGGGGTGAGGATTTATTTTTCTGATATTATCTATTCATGGAGACCCAGTGGCTGGTCTAAATCCAAAGTCTGCTGAAAAGTCCACCTAAAAGAGATTTACTCTCCCTAACAGAGGACATAATATCAACCCTACTTACCCTGAATTTTTATTAAACGGGTTTCTACAAGTGAAATGATATAGCTAAATCCATTTTTCTCAAGAATGAATTAGAACACAGATCATTTATTTGAGAGTAAATAAGTCCCAGCATGCAAGTGTTCAATTAAAACAACAGAAGAAATCAGAGAAAAATACCCTGCTGTTCAACTCACTGCTCAACATGATACTAATTTACTGCCAGTTAAACAGTTTCTCAGTGTCTTGTTCTGTGTCTCTGTAGGTCAATGGAAAAGCTCAATATTAACAAGCTTAAAGGGAACACGTAACCACCTACTCTGGTAATTAACTCCTGTGCTTGCATACTTAGAAGGGGAGAAATGCCCAATTTCATGCTATAATTGAACAACTGAACAATAACCTTAGCTGTACTTACTCACACACATGCATTACATATTGTCCATACTTTTAATAATATTTTTACAAGTTAAGTTGCACAACGTTTAAATAAAAAATGAGGGATAATTTTGCTTTTCAGTTACAATGACTTAAAGATATAGATCAGGGATCTCAGGATCTAAGTAATTATGATTTATGCCACCTAATTTATAGAACTACATGAATCCATGACTAACCCATTTCTTGTTCAAGATGCTGCATGTCAGAACTCATGATTCAAACAAAAATCCTGTCTGGCTTGTTTTTGACACCCATTATTACAACTTAAAACTTCAATATTGAATGAAAAAAAAGTTGCATTTCAAGAGATGTGTTGGCGTTTGTTTTTTAAAATTTTTAAATGTTTAAAATTATTTTCTTTATTTTTAGTGTCTACGTTTAGAAGATCTCACCAGCTGCAGGCTCTTTGGAGGGAAACAGCTTGTTGTCCAGAGTCGTGCTGATGTCACAGAAGACCTCCTCCTCATCCCTGTCAGCATCCAACTGAGAGCAGAAACAAGAAATGCAATCATCAGTTCCCTGTTTTCTCCTGTCAACACGGCCACTTCGGCGCACCTCATTTTGTTCGCGAGAAGGAGCGCAAAGGTCACGGCCCTGACCACCGAAAGCCTGTGACCGCGCTCCCCGCTTTAATTCACTGTAACATCAGAGATGAGTCCCCTAATAAGATGAGACGCTGGAAATGAGCTCTGATGCTGAGCGCTGCACGCCCGGGTCCTTCTGCATTCAGCGCACACTGAAAGCTTCAATAACCCCGCGTTAATTAGCCTCCCCCTCTGTGTCGGCTGGCCTCTTTCAGATCGTCCGCAGACGGGCTGGCTTCCCTTTCACGTACGGCCGTTTGCAAATTTGATGAATTTGACTGGAGAGCTAACTGGGGGCTGACTGGTGAAGACGTTGTCTGGCAGAAGATGGCTCAGTGCTCGTGGAAACGGCCGAACGGGGGACTGCCCTTCCGTTTTTCGGCCGCTTCTTCAGGTCTGTGACCGAAAAAACAAAAAACAAAAAATGGATAAAGAAAGGAGTGAATGTCAGCAGTGGGAGTGGAGGTCAGGTGGCACGCATGATAAGGAGAACCCACCTCCGAACAGCCAGCTTCCTCCTGGGGTTACCATGGTAACAGCCTAAAAAAAGGAAGGCTTTGTCTAATGTCTACTGCGTGGGAGACTCCCCTGAGTCTACCTGCAGAAGAGGAGCAGAGGGGATCAGACTGAGTATTCCCCAGCCAGAGTGGCATTCAAAAAGCATTTTGTGGAGCTCAGACTCCTGCAGGTCTGTATCACAGCAGAGAAAGAGGCAGCCGATTCTATACACGGCTTCCACAGCCAGAACCTGTCCCCACACCTGCAGAGGATCCTTCTTTAATCCTTTAATTCTGACAAGAAACTCCGGCGATTTCTCAGGGAGTCTTGTTTCTCAAACACAGATTAGCAACTTAATCATTTTGGAGTGAGAGGATGTGACGTATAAAAAGCGTTTTTAAAAAAGCTGGACCAGGCCCGACACAAAACAGAAAAGGTTAAGGTTTGACGTGCTAACCTCTGCGTGAAAGGCCGCATGCAAATCATTATTATTTCTATGAATACCAGCTCTAAACAAACAAAGTAAATAAGTGGGCATGCCATCATTTACAGCACTTTCAGAGAACTTAGAACTATAAGTTATAGAGATATAATTCCTACTCAAAGAGGCTGATCAGACTAAAGGAGAAGAGCTGTACTAGGGAAAGCTGGGGCTGATTTGATTTAATTGAAAAATAATGGAAATAATAATGGAAAACATCCCACACTGTCTACAAAGTGCTTATTAAACAGAAGGGTGTTTTAAACTGGAAGCTTTCTCAGGTCTGATGGAAAATGGACTGGAACACAGGGGGCAATTCATGCCTTCCACACTGTTAGTTTATCTTCTGATTTATCTGAGTATTCCTGAGAAGTTTTATGTGTATCTCCCCCTTTGGGAAATGGTGTAACTCAGCTCCAGAAACACGACCACACCTTGTCTTGGCCCAGTCACCTCCTGAAGACCGTTTATTATAACCTAGATGCAGTAAATCTCTTTGCTTTAATCTTGGCTCCTACAAACTGCAGGTGATAGCAGTTAATTAAAAGTTGTTGAAAAAGTTGTTCATGTTGAGAAAGGTCACATGATCAAGATGTTTTTTTTTTTGCTGTCAAAATTATTCCTAAATGCTGAACACGTGCATAACTGGGGAATTTGTATATAAATACACAATTTCCCAGTCTGACACAAATGTTAATGATCTTGAAATGATCTGAAATTCGCCAACACATTATAAATGGGCTGGTGTCCCACAAGTATTTTTACATCAAAAAAAGTAAATGATGATGTCTCTTATAAAGGTGGAAGAAAGTAAAATCGAAATCATCTTCTAAAAATCTCAGAGATCTCAGAGGCAGGAGAAGATTAAAGGACGGATACACACATCTTAAAGGAGCCGCTGCTCCTGAACTCTGCTGCTGTTCTTCATTGTGTTCCATCATCACAACACATTCACGTGGAAGTCCCGAAAAGTTTGGTCTGAACAGCCTTCTGCACGCCATGGCAAAGACAAAGCGTTCCCAAAAGCTGCGCGGACGGCAAATAAAACTCACGGCAAACGAGGTACATGCACTTATTGATAGAAACGGGCATGAAATAGAAAAAGACATGAGCACCGAGCATTATCTCGCAGTGCCAGACTAATGTCGGCCTTATTTCTTTTCCTGGATGTCATAATGAAAAATATTTTGCAGCCGTCTCAGGAGGCGCTGAGAGAGGCAGAGCGAGCCGGTCTCGGTTTGTTTATAACTGTGCGACATCTAACGGCACGCGGGCGGGGAGCTGGAGCTCAAATCGCTGGGGAAAAACTTAATGAGATCGCTCTGTTTCCCTACAAGGACGAGGCCACTTCAGCTGGTACCCCGACAAACAATTACCCCTCCTCACAGCAGCTGGTGCTGGCTGGCTCTAGCATGAAGGTTTCTCTGTCCTGATAGTCGGTATTATGTCGAAAATATAAAATGGCACAATCAAGATGGAAGCTAAGAGCGTCATAGGAACTTGAGCTGTCTCACAATAGCAGAATTAGACCGTTTTGATGCATGGCAGCGATAGACCTGCAGAGGTATGTATGGACAGGTCAGCTTTTCGTGGTGGAATGACTCACCGGTGCTCTTTGGGGACTTGTGGCTTCCCACTTTGGAGCTGACATTTAAAATGAACAAATAACTGGGAAATCGAGGGCCTGGCTGTTGAGGCTCAGATGTTATTATATTAATCAGTCAAGCAGCTGTGAGCCGCTCACCTGTGACAATTTTTGAAGAGCCAGAGAAATAAATCCAGTCAGTAGGAAGTTTGACTTCTCCTCTGAAATTTTGAGAAACTTCTGTGTTTTTCTGCATACAATGACCCACAGAAAGAAGATGATTAATTATTCAAAGCTCAATGACATTTGGATGTTTTTGACATTTTATCATACTTCTTTTCTTTGAAAATATTACTTAAAATGATGATTTGGGTGAAGGCTTAATAGAATTAGCAAAACCAAAAATAATTGAGCAAAAAAAACAAAAACGGTTGAATAACAAAATCCTGGATAGAGATTTCTGTAAATCCCACTAAATCCGGCTGATCTCTTGTATAATTTTCATGCAAAATCCGTGAGCAACTTGTTTAATCCTACAAACAAACAAGCCAACAATCCAGTCTCACAGACAATCGGACAAATGTAATTAATACATGTGCCCAAAGTGTCACAAGCCCTGGATGTAAGCTAAGATTTGGTAACCCATCTCCAAGCTGTTTTCCCATCCAAGTGTGTCCTCATTTCTTTAGACTTTACTAACAGAGCACGTAAGTCTAACATCTATAATCACAGACACTGTTCATGACTGCAGCGGTTCACCAGCTAGTCTCTACTTTAGCTCCGTCTGGCTCACAATTAACCTCACAGTTAGTTTAAATTCTTAAAGAACAGCAATGTTAATATGTTTGTTGTGGGGCGCACCTCTGAAATGAAGCTATTCATAACGGCTTGTTGGTCACCAGAGGAATTTGGTGGTAAACATTGTCTTTAACAACAGTTACTAAATATATAGATAGAGAGCAGATAAGACATTTAACAGGGACTGCATAAATCATTTCTGATAAAAAAAAAGTAACATGAAGACAAGTAAATCCTTTGGAAACACACTGTGTCTTTAATTGGTTTGGTTTGAGATGCATAAACGTAAGTTTCAATTTTATGACCGAGTAGATTCCTGGTAAATTCCTTGGTAAATGAACTCTTTTCTAAAATACGCTGATAGTGGAATCGAAAGTTTTTCTTTCACGTGAGAAAAGGTTCTCTGTGAAAGCCTTTACTTGATCAGACGAGGGCTTTTAAAGTATTGCTACTAATAAACTACAACCTCCTTAGAGTTAATTGTGGACAAAGTTTGTGAAAAAACTCGGCCTTTCTTTCCTTCTTTCAAACAGCCTTTCAGTCTCTGCTAACTTCTTGTTTTCCAAGTTGTCAAACGTGTGATTGCAGAGGAGATGTCTCCACCCAGAGACACAGACGCAGACAGAAAATGGAGGAGGAGTGCCGCCGCTTCTCTAATACACACTGTGGCAACAGCAATTCACGGGAAGGACAAACCATCGATAAGCTCTCAAAATGTTCAAATCACCCAGGCAGGAACCTCAGACTTCTTTTATTCACAGGTATAAAGGGAGAGGAAATTGCCTACTCCCGTGGTTTTGACAGAAAAATGCCACACTGCGTGTGGGGGACCTTAATTTGCAGGTCTGGCATTTTTCTTATTACCCCAGTAGCAAGGTTCACTGCCAAGGAAATAAAAACCTGAAAGAAACAAATGTGTTATATCAATAAATTTGCAGTTACAGTTGTGTTTGCAGGCTGATAGGGAGGTGGTTCAGGTTCTGTTGGCCTTTGGTTCTCTGAGTTCATTGTGAATCTCTGTTATGTATTCTTGAATGATAATTTTTAGGATCTACTTCACTAGTATTTGTCCAATCTCTATTTATCCTTCAATCATGTTTGTGTTTAACTTGGGTGGGTTAGTTTTGTTTTGTCTCTTGTTTTTCTGAGTTTCTTCGCTCAGGTCATTAGTCCCATAAATGTACCAGTGTTAGAACGGCTAAGTCCTCTGAGACGTTACTGAAAATGTGATCTAAAAAATGAATTCAATGCATTTTTATTGAGCTGAGGAAAATGAAGGGGCTCAGCAGCAAAGCCTCCATTGGCAAAACGGATGATGTAATGTTCATGTCTTTGCACGGTTTAAAAGGATGATAAATATTATTGATTTCCAAATAAGTGTAATGGGATCAATAAAACTACAAATTTGTCAATTAGACATTTTAACGAAAAAAAGAAGAGTTAAATACATTTCTCTAAACAGACACACAGGGAAGTTCTCCTTCTGTGTCATAATGAAGTTACTTCAGTTTAATTAAGCCAAGTCAGGTGGGAAATGCACAGAGATGCTCAGAGGCTGCAGAAAATCTCTCTCTGTTTTAACATCAGCACAGACGGACTCTGGGCACAGAAGGATTAATAAATAGAACAATAAGTAAAGAGGAAGTCCAAAGAATTTCTAAGGACTTGGAGTTAAACTTTGCACTTGTCTTTACTTCCAAATCTAACATTTTTAGACTACTGGTGCAGAGTAATCAGACCTATTCCTAACCTGGAGCTCTAATTTTTACATTTGTGATGCAAGTCTGGACTAACACCTGGTAAACCCAACGGTACCTTTTAGGAGTGAATAGAACTATTAAAAATGTTTCATGGATTATCTTGTCCTCTGCATCATCCATTTTCACTTTTGTGTAGTCTCATACTTTGTGTTGAATTTGAATCTGTTTATTTTAGGGACTGGAACAATCCGTTAGGGCCTTTTGTGTGCAAAATAAAAGCAATTTCTGACAGAATAATAAAAAAAGTCAAAGCACCAGAAATCTGTTCATTGGTTTGTTTTCAGGTTTCTTTTGCTCGTATTGATTGAGTTTTAGTTTTTGAGCTTCAGGACTCGTTGCTTTTCTCTCCATTCCTGATTTCTCTACTAGGTGCTTCTCTTTGCTCTTGTTTGATTTGTTGCCAGTTGTAGCATCAGCCAGTCGTGTTTAGTTCTCGTTTCACCAAAAGTTCTCAGTGTCCTTCCTGTCTGCTTTTCAGCTCCACAGCCTCCACCTGTGCGTGTTCTCCTGAGCCGACACAAGCCACTTATCATCCTTCTCTGTGTTTGACCTCGCTGATTTTGCTCATTCATCACCAGATCCCTGTTGGTGTCATCGTTCCCTCCCATTGGTTCTTCTGGCTCTCCGGCCTCTACTGTGTCCTTGTTGGTTGTAAGACTTTGTTTTCTATGATCATTTCTCATGCTGTTGTGGTTCGGCTGCTCATTCTTTTATAGTTTTCTCATAAATGATGTAAGTTCTTTCTACCTCCAGCTTCTATCTTTGTCTGCTTTGGGGTCCTCCACGTTGTTGAGACAATAGATGGAAAATGAACAATCATTCAGGGCCAAGCAAAGAGCAAACCATGGGTGGATATATAGACTAGGGGGCATTTTATTTTCACCTTAAGCAGAGAGTTTTGCTGTAATATAACAGTTTGATATATGTCTACGCAGACGTTCAAAAAAGTATTTGTCCAATAATTTATCCAAACATTTGTGGAATGCAGCGCAGTTTAAAATCACATGGCATGGAACACTGTATTAAATACATCACACTGGTTTTTCTCAAGGGGATTACAAGAAAGAATTTAGATATGAAGGTTTTTATGTCCTCTGATGAACAGCAGTGTCAGGTGCTGATAAGAAAAGGTGTGAGTTTAGCAGGGTGAAAGAATGGACACACAGCGGAAAATCTAATATGTTTTTAGTCTTGGAGCTCAAATCCCTGAAAATGTATGAAACCTAGCAAGACAGGATGTTAAGAGAAATTGACTTGGTGCGCGATTAACATACTATCATGTAATTTGGATTAAAAAACGTTCCCAAATAAAACAAAGCCAGCTATGTGAGAGAAGGCAAAGCCTCTTTTTCGAAAGGAATACAGTTAGAGAAGTTATTCAGTAATCCCTCTGCTGCAAGGAAGACAAGGCTGACTGAGACTCAGACAGATCAATGAGATTCCCATCAGAGGAGCGGAAGCGTATCAGCCAGAGTCTCTTATTAGCACTCCACTGGCACATATTGAGGATGAAGGTGATGCACCACTGCACCGCGACGCACGATCTGCTGGAGTTCCCACAGGTCCTCAATCAACACCGAGACCTCGACAGCAGCCCTCTGCCCTCGTGCTGCTGTGCGTGTGTGTGTGTGTCTGTGTGTGTGCAGGAATTATAATGACTCGTGTACCCAAAATGTATACTTCTGCAAGTTTGTGTCCAAACAACCAGCCCTGTGCTCAGAGAGTTAAGTGATTCTGCAGAATTACACTTGTTTTAAACAATCGTGTGCTTTAGAATCCTGCTCCAACTTTTTTTTACTACTGATACTCTAATGGGATAATTTGGTGAGACTCGGACATCTAATGCATTTTTCCGTTAGGCTTGAGAAAGTAGTGGAAACATAACTGGCAGATACAAAAGTGACATGGTCTAAAATTCACTATATAAGGCTATAAAATATTTTTATCCTTCTTGGTTGTTACTATTAGCAGCTCTGTCAGAATTCCCCTTATTCATCAAACTGAGAGCTTGGGAGCTCTCTCTCTCTTTTCTCCCTCTACAAACACATCTATTTATCTGTCTATCTATATCTATATCTATATATACACACACATATTCTATATAGCCACTGTAAGTGTGCCAGCATTTTGTTTGACTTTATAAATAGGCTTCCAGCACCGCAGTGCCACGGTCTGAAATGGTTTTTTTAAACATTTTTAAGGTTTTTGGGTGCCAGAGGCCTTTATTTGACAGTAGGTAGACGGGAAAGGTGACAGAGATAGCGGGGGGAGGTAAAGCAAAGGCCTCAGGCCCAGAGTGGGGCTCGGGCTTGCTGTGCTGATGAGCTCCAGCAGCCTGTGAACATGAGATGCCTGCTTAAAACCGAGCAGTGCAGCAAAGCGCACGTTTTTGACCACGTCTGGAATCAAAGGAAAAACGGAGTCTTTTAATAGCTTCAGTGCACACAGTGAGCTTCGAATCTAAAAACAGTACACAGACATTTTTCCAAAAACAACAGTCTGCACAGTCACAAAACAGAAACTATTTTTTAAGGGTTCTGTTCCTATTTATGGGAGACTGCTGGCCAGATTTAGAAACTGAGAATTTTCTGCAGAGCTGTGAAACATGACTGTTTGGGTTAGGTCAGATGTTGTTTTGCTGAATGTAAGTGCAGACAAAAGGCCTTGATGTTACCCTCAGTCCAAAACTGAAGACATTTAGAATCAAACAGGACAATCAATAATCAATTGCTTTGGTTATTAGTCACAATAGTTAACCACCAGTCAAGCCCTTATGGCTAAGTGCCCAGACCCAACCCCCTCTTCACTAAAAGGCCCAAAGAACCCAGAAATCAGAGTAGTGGAAAAACTCTGAGAGACTAAAACATCAAGAGTTTGAATCCAAACCAGGCCAGCTGAAAATGGTGGACACTCCCTATATCATTAATCTTATCTGAAATGTATCTGCAGGATGATTTTCAAGACAGCTTAAGACCTATATCCCCACCAAAGCTGCTTTCACTGAATATTTAGTGAATATGGATGGAATATGGAATTTGGATTAGAAGAGTGGAAGTCTACAATCGAATAAAACGAATGAAAGACCTATTCTGCCAGCCTTACCGTGACAATAAGGCCCCTCTCCTGGAAGTACTTGACCAGAGGGATGGTGTTCTGCTTGAAGTTGGTCAGACGGCGGTCGATGGCCTTGGGGTTGTCGTCGGGTCGCCCCTGCTGCTCCGCCCTCTTCTGCAGCCTCTCCTTCAAACGGTGGCTCGTGCAGGCCAGGAACACCACCAGGTCCGGGGTGCAGATCTGTCCACAGACGGAAAAAATGCACGGAGCCGTTTAATGAAAGGCCCTGCATGGCTCCGATAAACCTCCATTCATGTGTGGCGGACATAATCTGACCCTGAGCTTAGCCTCCAGCAAAGCGGCGAGGGAAGATTTTTAGATCTGGAGTGGTCAGGCCACGGCTTTAAGAACCTTAAAATTCCAGCTCCTCGGAAAGTAAAGAATAAAACATAAAACACTTGCATCATCTGAAGCCTTGAAAACAGCCCACGGCTGCAGGGCAGCTGTGTTTGTGCAGTGTGCACGCTCCCGGAAGGAAATAGGAACATAACGCATGAGATATTGGTATTGATATTATCATTATCATCATCTCTGACAGGGATGCGAATGAGGCTGTTGCAGCCCACAGAAAAGTTTCACAGCCAATGACACAACTGGTGCAATCACAGGTTGCCCTCTGATTCACTGTGATGGCAGCGGGGCTATTTATAACGGGCATTTCGACATCTCATGAGGCAACAGGGCCACACATCATCTGCATTTGTGGGTATCACTGTGGTTACTCATTACTCCTATTACGGTGGTCATTAGCCGTCTAAATAATTAGCTTTTGTTTCATATTCTTCTCTTTTATCTAAGATGTGAGCTTCTTTTGTGGACACTGCAAACCACTTTAAGGCAGATAACAAGGATTTAACGAAAGTAAGGGGCACACATTATCCTCATTTTTGGATTAAAATCTTAATTTTTTGGTATTTTGGAGTGATTTTTGCTGCAGCACCATCAAACCAAAAAGCAGCTGTTGAGAAAATATATTTCAAGATCACATTAATAAGTTAGAAATAGAAAATCATGGACTAGTTAGAGGGGTTTTCCAGAAAGCTCTTATCAGAGTGTCCTCTGATAAAGAGACAAAAAGCTGCATAACACAGTGTAGGAGAAGAAACTTTGTGCATGAAATTACATTCATAAAGGCATTTCATTCTTGGCCATGAGCTGGCACCTCTATTTCTGAATGGAGAATGTGATGCTTCGCTCCTCTGCTCATGCGAGGTTGTGCTGTCATGGCAACATGGAAACTGACAGCGAAGCTTTCGATAAAAAATGGATTTTAAAAATGGGTTTTTACTGCGTATGGGAAAATCCCGTTTTCCTAGCCTTAACCTGGTAATTTAAAAGTAAATTCAGCCAGCCCCTCCATCAGTCACTGCTGCAGACGTGTAACTACCAGCATGTGGCTGCAGAACAGTTCCCATCAGAGTACAGGAGTGTTGATCATTCCAAGTCGAATGGTGATGATGCAAATGATTTGGGCCATTTCGAAGATTGTGATGAGGAGGAGAGTGAGGTTTCAGAAGCAAGCTGGCAACACTTTACAAAGCTAATTGCTGGTTATTTCTTGCCAGCAGAGGAGCAGCATTTGAGTTTCTGGATCTGAGAGAAGCACGAAGCCAGAAACCTATTCTCTCTCAGTCCTGGATTGGCTTCCTCTACCTCGGCGATTAAATATTATAGTCGTAGTCAAAAATATTCAGTGGAATAATCTGTGATTAACCTGTTGTTTGTCATTTTGTGCACATCCAATTTGGCCTTCCTACTTAGTTCAGACAAACCTCTTCTTGGCTTACCTTTGACCTGACCTACCACAAATGTTTTAAGTAAAATTTCATCCCCAAAAATACAGTAAGACTGTGAAGGGCGGAGGGTGGGGGGGTTGTGGGGGGCAGGTCTGATTTCTAACTCCAACAGTTCCACAGTTTGGAGCAGTAAGTCATGAGCTCTGACAGGTTTCAATTTGAACCGTGACAGTAAGAGGGATTTGTAGTCAGACCTAAAACACCTGAGAGTTGAATGTGGTGATATAAGAGCAGCTCTGTTCCCCTGAGGGCCTGGAGAGTAATAAGCTAGATTTCCAATTGATTTCTAAACTATACAGTCAAGTCAAGGCAATGAGGAAAGAATAGGAGTGATGTGTTTGCTGTTCTTTGTCATCCAGGCTGTGGCATTGTGCATCACTTAATGATAACGGGCATGGGAGCTGCCCTAATGAGTTGTAATTATACCATTTTGTGTCGTCCAGAGGGTTTGGAAGCGGCGTTAGTGTAGATTAACAAGAGCACATTTTCCACAAATCCGATGGCGTCTAAAAAAAAGCCTCATTACCCTAAATCACGACCACACGAGGTAGCCTACATGGAACCTGCCTGCCTGCATGTTTTTCAGAAAGGTGCTGTTGTGTGCAGGCAGCTCAGAGGCTCACTCTGTTTTGTCCACATGAATATTAATAAATAGCTCTGGATACTCAGCCACTGCCCAAGATGACATTTTTTCTCTTTTGATCTTTTAGAAGACATGATTTGGTGCATTCTGATGCTTTCCTGTTGCTATAAAAAATGAATATTTCATATAACTGATGTCACGGTGAGAGATATTTGAGAACCCTGACACGTTTTTTTGTTAATCTCCTGTCCTTCCAGTCTCACTGTTTTTGGTATTACTGGAAAACTAATTAACTTTAAATTGAAAATGATATGCTCACGGTATCTAAAGTAATCATTTTGTTGAATTATTGGAAGCAGGTACTCTGTTGCCAGGATAAAACTGACAGGATTTGAGGAGGAGCACACCCAAGTGCAGACAAAGGCTGTCAGCAGATAGTCTCTTAGGATTTAATAACTCATGAGACAAAAGCATGCAGCATGCTGCGTTACATTACATAAACACGACAAAGATCTAATGCAACAACAGCTGAAGAACGGGATGAATGCCCTGAGGTACAAAACAGGGAGACGATCAGCTAAGCAACTCAGGTATGACAAGAAAAAAGTTAGCAGAATAGAAAAGAAGGAAATTCTGGGTAAATTTTTCATATAGCCAAACATTATTCTGACCTCAAGCCTGACAGCTGACCACCCAACTCCCCACCACTTATTAACATTAACACTTTGCGCCCTGGTTTCCTGCCTTTTCTTTCTTTGACCTGAAACCCACATGCCTGCATCTGATCCGGCACAATGTCAGAGCCAAGATTAGCCCAAATGGCGTCTCCGGGTACACAAGCCGCTTTAGTAACCAGACTAATGTTTTCATTCTTGCAAATCAAAGTTTTAGTTTCCATAGTGACCATGTGCATGGCCGAATATGTCTTTAAGGTCTCCTGTTTTGTGGATGGCCACTGCTGTCATTTCTCGCAAGGAGCTTTTCGATTCATTAATCATCAAAATATCTTCCCTCTGATCACATGGGTGGAAAAAGATCAACTGCACGTTGGGTTATTTTTATGCCTGCTGTGCAGCCGGTGATGTTATCTCCAGGGCTGGGAAACAAACGCTAGGCCTCGTTTTCAGGAACGCACCTAATGAGAACCAAGGAAAGTGCAATGGAGGGAAGATGTTGATCTGAGCCATCTGCCAGCCATAACAGCAGGTACCCTGGAAGGGCTGTTAAACGCGGGAAATCAGAGCAAAAATACATAACTGAAAGCCAGGGAGTGGAGAAATAAACAGACAGCATGAAAGCAATTCAAGCAGCTTCCTGTTGAGCTGCAAAAGACAGATTACATCTTTTCTTTTTTTTTTAAAGCATAAACTCCCGACACATATCATAAAACATTCACAATTTGGGTAGAAACATCAGCTTATCTGTAGAACCACGTGCACCATCAGAGATAAGATGTTTTTTTTTAAAACAACAAATACTTGATGTTCATTCCAGTCAAAGACACCACAAACAAAAAATTAATTTAACAGCTTTGCATGAACTCGGATGAACAAACACACATGAATAAATAGCTGCAAGCATTCTTAGAGACAGCGATATATATCTATATGCAAGGCTGTGTATTTTTTTGATAACCTTTTCAGTCTATAAAAAAGCCTATTGATTTTCAGTCGAATACTTCCTGTTTTCTCTGAAAGGAGGCAGAGAGAGGTTCAAGCCAAAGGCCGCCCTGCTTGTGACCTAGTGGTGGACAAAGTGAATACGTAATAGGATGTGTGGCATAAATGTCAAAGTTTTCATAATAGGCCAGTGTAAGCGCCCAAAAGCAAAGATAAAAAGTCGACCACTACACTTTAACTATGAGAACTTCACGGGTGACTGCCAAAGCAAACTCAGCTGGTGTTAATGCCATCAGCTCACAATTTTCTTTCACTTTTGCATGGAAGCATGTGAACTTCCTTCTACATGGACGTTTCAAACTAATCTTAAGAAAACCGGAAAATGTCCTTATTTAGATCCACCAAATAAAACAAATGATCAGTAGCTTTTCAGGAGAGCTCAAAAAGATGAAGCCAATTAAATAACATTGCAGTTATATTGCTGAAGTTCTCTAATAGAAACTGAAACGACTTTATTTTCCTGTTGTGACAAATCCAGCTTTATCACCATTTTCCTCACTTCTTGTTGGTCAAAGATCTGTTCAATTTGGCCACCCGAGTACAGAAAACACAAACTTTTAAATGAAAAACAATCTTTACAGTAACACACACAAAAATGCCACCACCCACTTTACTTGCTAATTCAAATCGCAGAAACACCACCAAAAAACAAATGTGTGTTTTCTTCAAGCTGAGGGTGAGAAGTTTTTACACTTGCAAAAAGAACAATTACATAACCGCACTGTTCTTTGTAAGTGAAGTCTTAAGCCTTCTGAAGTCTCACTCTGGTGGGAGGAGGTAAACGAAGCAGTGCGCAGTCACAATACAAATTAATTAATTCTTCTCGGAGAATAATGTGTAATTTCTCTCTGATGCGTACCAAAGTTATGACATCCATACATGTGTACGTCGTGGGTTGAGGCGCCCCCCCCGAACAGATAGACCTGCCACCCCGGGGTCTGTTTGTGAAAAGATCTGAAGTGAGGATAAAGGGGCGGCCGGCTATAAAGAGAGCAGCGCTGCTGTCCGGCCCATAAACGGCCGCTGTGAGGCTGTAAAGGGCAAAGTGGCAGCATGGGGTAAGTAATGGATGCCTTGGGTACTCGGAGGTCCAATCACTTATGGCCAAGCAGGATCCAAATTAAAATATTGAGCCATACGTTTATGGTTCAGAGGTCAGTGAATCGCATGGAAGAGTTTAGGTGCTTACTGTATTCTTGTTAGGTTACTGACCTGATGAGGAGTTCCACAAGGAGCAATTAGTGGGTCCCTCCTTTTTTAATTTTCATGGTTTGTATTCTTAAAGATTCGTGTCTATCTAGAGCTCTTCAAAACATTTGGTTCTACAGACCTGCTTGGCATTTGTTTTAAGATAAATAAAGATTTTAAGTAATAATGTAACTATTATGAGCTTAATTATTGATTAGATTTGAGTTGTTGAGCCTAAATAAGAATTAAAACAAAGATTTCCTTAAATAAAGAACATCGTGTTCCATCTCAGAGGCTTAGAAATGCAATCATTAGATTTATAAAAAATGTATTAAAAAAACTGTCCAACACCTGGAAAAAAAGAACACATAACACAAACGAGGCTTTATGAATAGAGTATACTTTCTTTTAAAGGTTTTATGTCCAGTACTTTGAATAGCCTTTGTATTAAACAGACTCTCTAAATAATTCTGCTTTGAGTTTCAGTCAGACCTTCACAGAGTCTGAAGTTCTGTCAACAGTTTCATCCCAAAGCATCATTTTATTTAGTTTGATGAACTGATTTACAGAGCAGTCAGCCGCACTTCTTTATCCCAAATGAACCGTCTCATGAATCATCATTCAGTTAATTCACTAAGTCCATTAAAATCTGAATGGCCTTTGGTTCATTCTGTGCCTGCAGTTTTACAAACTTTGGCGGAAAGTTTCCAGACTCTCTAACTTTGTTATTTTCTCCGTCTGTCTGGCTCCTTCATCTATAATCACAGGAGCCTGTATTTCAGCTTTTCTTTCCCTCTCTCTCTGTGAGCTCTCCTCTCGGCCTACAAGTGCTTTGCTGCTGCTAATGGCGAGGAGAATTTTTGGTGTGGGTCTTCAGCAGCCCATTTGCTTCAGTGAAACGACGAGCCGCATTTCCATCACAGCTGCGTGATGGTCGAGGGGAAGAGGATGTCGGGTTAGAAGACAACCATCATTTTTAAGCAAAACATGTAATTGTGAGACAACACAAGTCATCTTTGCAAGTGTTTTACAATTTATTGAATGACCTCACAACAGAGTAAATGAACAAATAACCAGCAGTATCCTCTGCGTTCAATCTTCCTCTCTATATATGGACTCAGAACTCACTGTTACTGGCTTTGATTGGAATATTCTGGAGGAATACATCAGCTTACGCATATTGACATGGTGCCTAAATGCCATTGCGCCCCATTTATTTTCAATTCCAACATTTTTTGCTGCTCTCCAAGAGGCCACATTTGTCGTGTCGTCAACACGGGTTTGGAGGAGGCTTCATTGAAGGTGGGCAGGCTGAATTTTTCAGATATGGGACTGGATTCTGAATAGCCATAAAGATGTTTCCTAGCAACAGAGAAATGCAGGATTTGCTACAGTATTTATTTAGTCGTCAATTCAAATCAAAGGGGAAAAAAAGTAACCAGAGGTGATTTGCCCACAGTGTTCGACTCCAAAGAAACTTGCTTTCTGGCGAAGAGTTATTATAGGTAATTAGATAAGGCTTATTAGAATCAGATTTTTCTGTGCTTCCCATTGGGAGTAAAGGAAAAAAGATTCAAATCCTTATCTCAACAGCTACTCTGTAAATTAACACAATATTATTAATTATAAAATTATTATTATATGCAGAAAATTCTGTTTCAGATAAACAAACAAAAAAAAATTTAATTCCAAGAAACATGTCATGCTGTGTAAAATCTTCATAAAACCAAAAGCGGTCACTTTCCCCCCCCAAAAAAAAATTTTTTACAAGATAACCTAAGTACAATTTGGTGAAAGAGAGATTTTTGCACCATTTCATAAAACAACATTTGTCTAATTTGTTGGCAGAAAATTCCTGAAAATGAAAAAGAAAAAGCCTGATTAGTACTGAAATGAAACAGCTGGATGTAGACACTAATTATATTAATTGGTTATTACCATTTCATGTATTTTGGGGAAAAACACTAAATGAAAGCCCATTAGCACAATTAAAGGATTAAATGATTTTCTATCAATTTTGTTCTGTGATTGCAGGTTGTTTTGCTAAGAGATAGAAGCTGTAGCGGTCTTTATAAGTTGTCTAACCAACATAGGAGAAAAGAGCTAACTTTTTCTGGGAGGTGCTGAAGCGTACAGAGTTTCTCTTTTAATTTACAGTTTAATTTAGTCACAAACCCAGTCAGAGTCACAGCCACAGCGAGGTAACAGGGGTGCCTATCTTCTGGCAAAGAGGGCATGAATGAGGTATAAAGCTCTTTGGTAGAAGCTCGATATAAATTTGGAGAGAAGAGCCTCGACATCTGAACACAAAGCACATTAAGATCTAACTTTATGCATAATAATGGGACATCATTTATGAGAGATGTGTTCAAAGACTTTCTTCCTGTGTTGCACTGTGCTTATCGGTCAGTGTATCCAACAATCTTTTCAACCGAACGCGTAATCACGGTTAGAGGAGAAAAAACGTTCTCCTTCCAATTCAACTATGGTCCCAAAAGCAGACATTATTGTTGCTTTTGTTAAACAAAAGTGCAACATGTTCAGACTCCAATCTCGTTGGGTTAGAAGTGGGAAAAATGGCCACAGTCAGGGTTAAAACACTCCATTCGCAATGCAATCATCAACGTAATGTACACCATTTGCACATGGATTTTTCACACCAGCATAGTGGCCGGAAAGTCTTTGAATGTAATCACTGTTCATACCTGCCCACAGAGGTGACATGTTGGGCCATTACTCATGAGTAGAGAGTTTTCTGATTCCATAACAAGAGCTGTTTCACAATGTCATTATTAGATTCTATCCTTGGAGATCATGACGTAAGTTAATCAATTTCAAACTGCAGATTTAAATGAGAGCTGCCTGAAAGTGCATGATAACTAGACCAGCTTTTCCCCCTGCTTCCATCTTTCTGACCTGATAAGCTAATGATTTACAGTAAATTAAAACATGAGAATATCAATCTTGTAAATCTTGAAAAGAAAGCCCAAAGCAATATTTCCCAAACGGTCAAACTGTTCCTTCTAAGAACTCCAGATTTAAACATTGCATTACTTTGGTCACATCATTTTTCCCTCATTAACTTGAGACCTACTGGGCTTAATTTGTCTCAGCACAGCACTGTTGATTTTCTCTCTTTGCTCCGGAGCTCCACAAAATGCTCTGTAATAACCAGTTGCCACTTTATTCAATTTCAAATCCCATGACTTCTGCCTCTGCGCACTGCTGGCTAAGTGGTCATCAGCCTCCTTCGTCTGGACGCATTCATAAACACTAAACTGTATAAAAGTGTAATTGACATGTTTTCATTCATTTCACTGGTCCTCTCAGTCTTCTGGTCCTTCTTTGATCCAGCAATATAAAAAATGTGATAGTAAAAAAAAACATTTTCCTTGTTTAGACAGGAAAATAATTTGTGGATGTGTTGAGGAAACGTATGTATTTTAAATGTTTACATGTGCAATGGCTTGAGTTATTGATGATATACCTAGTAGTTGTTCATTAGTGAGCTCCATCAGAGCAGCTGCCTGTTTGTTAGCCTGATTAGAATTTGCTCTTTTTTGAACTTGTGCCAGTCACATCCTACATCTTTCAGCTTCTTTGTTTTCTTCTTTATTCCATGGGAAGCTTCCAGAGTCTGCTGTCAGATTATATGAGCCAGGGAGACAGAGGCAGCCTTACTATGAGCTTTCATTATGCCGAGGCTTGGTACAATTACCATGAAGACAAAAAGATTTAAATGAGACATTAGAGAGAGCAGGACATCCACAGCAGTTCCTGTGACGGGCTAAAAACCAACAGACAATGCTGAGAAGGATTTTCTCTTTTCTCAGCAATAAACCAGCAGGAAAATGAGTTACTATTTATGTCAAAATACAAAAAAAAAAAGCTAATTTGACAAGAAAAAGTGACCTAACCAAACTTATATCTCTATTCCCTTCTCCATATGTTCAAGTTAATGCTGGCAACCTTCGAGCTAGCATGTCTTGATCTGTAGGTTTCTTTGTAGGCCAGTAACATGGTTGCTTGAGGCTTTTCCTGACCATAAATGAAACCACCAATCTTCTGCTCAAAGGGCAGAGGAGACTAGTTTGCCAACTTGTCAGTCTCTGAGAATGTACATGACCCGGAAGGAGGGAGGCCAGAGGCTAGAGTGTGTCAGGGCCAATGTCTACCATAAAAAAAACAACATATACATGGAAAACAAGGGAGAGGATGTACCAAGTCCCAGGCCATGCAGGACTGAGCAAACAGGCCTCAGACACAATCCAGCATGTTTCCAAAGGGCTGCGACCAGTGGAAGAACACGTTACACACTATCTTCTTGCTTTTGAGAAGGACGAGGGGTGGTGAGTGTCTGCTGACTGTCATGTAAGACACCACAGAATCGAAGCCTATTTGACACATCTCCCTCAGTTTGTTAACTTCCTCTCGCCCGCTCTCTCTCACCGTCTTGTGTGTTGCTGCGGAGTACGCACATGAAAGGATGACACGTGTTAACGGTGTCAAAAACAGACAGGAGGCTTAAAGCACGACTGAATTGGTGTTTCTGTTTCTTTCCTGCAAAGACTCTGAAAACATTGGAATCCATTAACACGCTGCTGGTAGAATCAAACACTGAAACACAGAGGCTCTGACTCTGACAGGAAACCTGTTATATTTACACAAAGGAAATGCTACATTAAATGAAACAAATACAGGTTTTTGTGTTTTTACTGTCAATTCCTTCTTTACAATGTTGTTTGCGTGTTTCTGTCTGATTTTAGCTCTGAATGTGAGATCGGTTTCTTGCATAGGACAAGCCCCTGTGCACGGATGAGCTTTGAAGGATGAAAGTTCCTGGCTATTAACTACATTTACAGCAAAGAAAAATATAAGAGATCATTTTTTTCACAGTTTCCTGATGAAAATGGTCTAATTAACCCAGGCAGACGATGGTTTCTTTTACTGAAAAAAATGCATCTGCTTAAAAAGGATGCAAGGACTTCACATTTTGTTTGAAATGAGGGAAGCTGAAAACTGTCTATGAATGCAACATAATTAATACAGAATTTTGTGACAATGATAAAAAAAAAGCTAAATTCTGTTAGTATCACTTTATTCTGGGATTCACAGGTTCTGTATTTACGCTGAGTATATTTAGCTTTGAATGGCTCACTATTTACACTTTTTAAAATGCGTTTGTCTGTTCACGTGTTCATCTTTTGATGTGTGTTCATTCGGATAGGTTTGCCTGGAAAGTGGCAGGAAAATAGGAATAAGCGATTAGTGTAAGGATGGAGATAGAAATAATTTGTGCACCATTTGTCAACTCACTGAGGCAGACTATTCATGCAGCTGATTAGCTGAGGTTGCCTGCGTCACTCTTTCATGTCCCCTCTGTGTTTGGCACATTTATCAGTGACTGAAGTCTGTCCTGTTAAAAAGCTGTTGAAATAAACCAACAGCACACATCGCTGGAAACATGAGACAAAGACCCAACAAATGACCTTCCAGAGTAATTAGGAGGAAAACCTGGCTGAGCCACCCATTTAGACCCACTTTCCCATTCACGTCCCTTTAATAAACACAACAACACAACTCATTGTCAGTGATCGATACACTTGCTTCTGCTTCTGAACGTGAACCTGAAATGACTTTGATTCAGTGGCTAAAACGAAAAGAAAAAAGCTGAAATAATTGTCTTCATTTACAAGTTTTGCGCCCCAAAAATTGCAATTTAGCAACAAAATGGGATCAAAACCTATTTCAGAGTATGTAAGTGATTTGGGGCAGCTATTTCTAATATTTAGATACTTAAAACTACACAGTGAAGTTTAAATGAAAAATAAAACAGATCTCATGATTCTAAAGTGAGAAATCTCAACATGTTTTTCAGCAAAACCAGTCTGTATAAAGCCACCAGAGAATGGGTGGATGGACAATGGGTTTTGTTGCTCTGGGAAAAACGACATATTCATCCTCTTTTGTAATTTTTATCCTTTCCAAATAAGACTTTCTCTTTGGTCTTTTAATGCCGCTTCAACAGACGGATTATAAAGTCAGGCTTTCCTCTCACTGACCCCGACTGGGTCTGACAAGTTGTTCAGGTTCTTTTTTAAGTTGATCAACATTAAGTGAGCCTGAATGTGCTAAAGAGCATCACTCCCACTAAAAGCAATCGACCTCTTTGACTCACGTAGTTAACTCATTAATTGTAAAGCTTGATTTTCCATTAGAGGGCCAACTTTGACGTATCTCTCTAAACCATGACATTACACTCTACCAAATCATCCAGGCTGCCTTAAAAAGCATTTGCTCTAATGGTGGATCATTAATCTTCTTTGCATTGGCTTTTTATAAGCATTTCCACTTAAAATGAAGCTTCTCCCGGCAGCTAATATTAACATTCAAGAGGAAATCATTCAAAAGCTGACAGCTATTTGTAAGCCTTGCTCAAGGACAATGGGTAAATACTTGATTGTAAAAGATTATGAATAACTCTGATAGTTTAAAAGCATCATTACTCAGTCCAGAGCCACCTGTTCATCTCAGGGAACAGGGAAAAGGGAAAGAGCGGATTTTAAGCAGCAGCTTATTCGTGCCTCACAAAAGCATAATAAGTGGGACTGGTATGAATTCAACCCCATCGATGATATGAATAAATCCCACAGGACCAGAAGTCAAACATCCATCCAGATGTTGAGTTCACACTAAATTGTACCTGTATATACAGTATTTTCAGATTTTTGTGCAAATATTTACAAACTTCTTAATGGGAAAACATGTTTTTTGAAAAGTTCAGCCACTCAATATGAAAGTGTAAAATATTTCTCAAAAAACAAACTAGCAGGTCTCAGTTTTCAGATCTCAGATGATTTTGAATTAATTAAATGTGCGTTTCGCTTTTACGAAGCACGACTCACTCCTCTAAACACTCCCTGCTGCTGGGGGATTCAGCAATGCTCCTTATTTGGTTTTCGCACATAAACTAAACCTATGGATGAACAACCCTTGCGGCCATCCCAAAAATGTGGATTACAAAAGTGACCACACAACGATGAATGTAGCCGATTATGTTAACGGCTTATATATTCCAGAAGATTACGAACAAAACAGAAGGTTGTGTCCTCACGAATGGGTAGTGTTGTAAAGGAGCAGATGGCTTAAATTTCATGAGTTACATAATCAGTGCTTTGCGTTTGGAAAAAAATAGAAAGAAAGAGTGCTAAACATATTCTCTACACACTTCAAGTCGTGCCGTTCTCTAATAGTTTTAGGAGCCAAAAAAACAGGTGAGACCTGAGAAAAAACTATGTAAAAGTAAGGCTGAGAAACGGCAGCCTTTTCTGATCAGATTAGTGCTATATAATAGTTTTTTATGGCTGTAATTCACTGTAGGTCCATCATCCATTAGGGAGAGAATAGAAACATTAATTTGCTGCAAAGTAAAGGTCAGAACCACTACAAGGAGACACCCCTGCGAATTAAGCAAAACCAATTTAATAATAGACTAAACTTAATGTCAAGTGCAAATGATTCTTGCTAAAAATATGAGAAAATATCATTTTTCGTAACTGGTATAATCATACTGGTTAAAAAAAAAGGATGTGACAGCTGCTGGTATCAAACACATCTAACGTTGGGGGGAAAAAGTGAAGCCTCAGAGCAGCTGACGAGGCCTTGGTCAGATCTGACGCTACGGGGGGAAAAAAGGGACAGAAAATCACTCTGGCAGCTGGAGAGCGATCCACTCGTTTACATGTTTTATTCGGCCTGCAGCACTCGACTGCTGCGATGCCTCTCTTCGTGTTTGACGCTCCGATTACAACTTTTGCTGTATGTTCGTCACAAAACACACACAGTGACCTGTAACAGGTAATCATGCTGAATAAAGGCTAAAACTAATTAAAAACAACAAAAAAAGTTGCTCCCACATAGAGACTAAACATCGGCCCTTCTCTTCTGACACTAAAACCATGGTTATTTGCGTTTTGGATTTTGTGTACAAGCCTAAATTTCACCAACATAATCCCAGTCTTTGACTACAAGCCGGTCCAGAGGGTTGCTGTTAGTCTGCCACAGACATTAAAACGTTTCAGGCGAGCTTCAGGGGTTTTCACTGCCTATGTTGTGTAAATGAAGACTAAGGAAGGCGTGATTGAATGAAATAATGACAGCTATCAGATAAACATCAGGAAATCATGAAGGGCAAGAAACGTTTGTCCTGGATCAGAGTATTACTGATTTGTAATTTCCTCATTGATCTGGGAGCCTAAAGCGTGGTCATTTAAAAACGCTGTTACATTGTGCCACGGGGGTGAGAGGATCCATTATTTGACAAGAGCTGAGGAAAAACCAGAAGATTAAAAACAGAAAAGGGTGAAACCCCACTTGTAAAAAACAGGAAAGAATCAACTGGAAAACCAAAAACCATCCATATTAAATCTGAACCAGAGTCAAAGCTTGAATCCCGAATCCTTCCACCTCTTTGGCCCCTAAAGGGGGCTGTGTAAGGCTTTAAAAGGATTTACTGTCCATGTCAAATATAACAAAAGCCTTTTAAAAAGGTGATATGTGACACTGGGACTAGAATTAGTTTGTTTTGGTGAAATAGGTTAAGAGCTCAGTGAGATTTACACGCGTGTGGACACATGTCATTGAGTACTTGAGGATAAAAACCTGGAGATGAGCCACTGACCCCTGGATAAGAGTGTCCTTAAAGCAGAAATAAGCAAGATAACAAAAACGTACCTGGTCCTCGAAGGACAACGCCTGTCCGACGTCCCGGGGGAACCCGTCGATGACGATACCGTTGGCATCTGGGATCTTCATAATCTTTTGTTTTATCTCGGTTATTGTGGTCTCCTGGAAAAGAGAAGAGAAAAACAACATGCTGCTTTATCACCGTCCCTTGGAGCCTGAGTTATAAATGTCAAAGAAGCAATAACCAGGACTTGTAGTCTGCCCAAACAAACAACTGCAGTACCTGGAGGACGCTCATGGATTACCGATCAATACAAATAAGAGTTTAGGAGATGCAGGAGTCTTCTGCATGAGGAGAGAGACTAGGCAATACAGAAAACTAACTGTACGCATAACCCTGTGACTGGAAAAATAGGTATCGCAGCACGCCAAACAATTCTGCATTATAATTAATCAGGTTATTTATGAGCAGAGCTGAGTAAGGGGCTCTTGGAGCCAGAGAGTGCCAACACATCTCAGCATCATTTACTTCCTCATGGCTGGAGGAGTTCTGCGTGTTTGAATGCATTTCTCTGGGCAGAACGTATCTCGCAATACGGATGAGATCAACGAGCAACGCCGCGGTCTAAAAATAAAACGAGCCACGCAGAACCTGCCCAACAGAACGGGAGCGTTGGCCTTGCAGACTATGCCCAGATTGAATCAAATCTCATTTCCATTAAACAGATTAATGTGTAAAAGATCAGAGGCAGCTAATCTAAGAATAGCCTCCTAATCCGTTTGGTTCATCAAGTTTTGGAGCTCTCGCAGGAATCCCCAGCAGCCAACAATCAGATGTGATTCTTGCTGAGCCAGTTTGCCCACGGCAGCACGGCAGATCGGGCCAATCGGGAGAATTTCCTCGCGTTCACGGTGCACAATTCCTCCCATTGGCTCGCTCATCTGATTGACGTTTGTTTGGCTTCATTCTGAACAGGTGTGGTGTTGCATGATGACATGCATTCAGTTAAACTCCAACCCAGTGTTACGTGGACATGATTCATTCTCACTTCAGATTAGAGTCACTACAGACTCATTTAAACTCCCTCAAAACGTCTCCCAGAGTACTCTGAGGAAATTAAGCCTGCGGGAACCCTTTTCAAACTCATGGATTTATGGTCTCTTTGAGTTGGATGAAGATGATGCACTTTTAAACTACAGCACATGATTATTGTCCCAGTGGTGCCGATGTCAACCATCTATAAAGTCTCTGCTTTGGTTTAATCATACAGCCACAACAACGTGTATTTGGTCATTTCTTTTGGAAATTTCTTAACGAAAAGCATACATTCTTTGGATTTATGATTAAATCAGAGATGTGAAATCTTTAATTAACACATGTTTGAATCTAATAACACAAAAGCAAATGAAAAAAATCCTTTGCCTAAATGTATAAATGGGAATTTAGAGGAACAGAACACAAATTTTACAATCTGACATTATTCTGTCGTCTGTTTCTGATGCAACTATGGTCCACACTGAATCACAGTAAATGGGTTTAAAACTCAGGGAGAGCCGGCGGCAGGTGAAGGGGGACAAGTTAAACCAGCCTACGCTCTCTGATGAGGCAGTTGCATTAACCACGAATGTGAGTGAGGGGTCATCGAATTCTAACATTTGAACAGGATTATCAGGGGAAGAGAAGCCAGGAATGTCCGATAATGAAAGGGTCTGTCTTTTTTCTCCTTCGGCTTTGTGTTCTGCTTGATTTTCTGTCGTTCTCCAGTCATCTTGTTTGCTGATTTATTCAGCAGAGCCTTTTCCCCCCTCACATGTGACACATTTCTTAATGTTTTCATCTCACACCTGCCATTCATTTTCTGTGGACATTTTCCTGTTTTTGATTTTTGTCTTGCCAGACTGCCGTACAGCTTTTGATAAAAGCTTTCAACATCTCCAGGTGCTGCATTTCCTTATAATGATTTGGCATTTGGGCCATCATTTGCAGATTTCGGAGTGGCCTCATAACAGCCTTTGAATCCCCTTCTACACATTTATGTCGGGAGTTTGCAGGTTCTCCCTGTGTTTGCGTGGGTTATCTTCAGATACTTCCTCTCACCCTCCAAAAACATGCATGTCTCATTTACAAGACTCAAATGAGTGGTTGTATGTCTTTGTGTGGCCCTGGAATAGCCTCCAGCCCCCCTTTGACCCTTCTCGGAATAAGCAGTATGGCTACTGGATGGATACATTTGACATTTGGACCCTCAACCTCTGTTTTCTGCTTGTGATCTCATTATACATCCTAGATTTCAACAGTGTTTACCATAGATGTATGTTTAAGAGTGGGTAGGCCCTATTACCATAATGAAGAAGTGAGTCTGCGTAGTATGGAGTTCAATATCAAGCAATACAGTCCTAAATTAATTCATTAAGTCATAAAATCTCCTGGACACGTTGTGGTTTTAAGTGTGCTATAATATTATAGGAAGTACATAATCCTATGTTATGTAGTTCTTCCTTAAAAATGATCAAAACTCTAAATGGCTAAAGCCACTTGACAGGGTAACTCAGCTCAGAGTCTGAAGTGGCTCCGGGTTCTGCTGGGGTCCTCTTAAGATGGAGATTATTCACAGTCTAAGAATATCAAACCAAAAGTGCTTTTAGTCTTTAATTTTAGAGCGGGCTGTCAACCATTCAAGAGCCTCTGTCGAGAGGACCTGGGGGATTTCTGAGGGAACATAGGTTCAGAGACACGCTGAGTCACATGACCCGGCAGTGAGACAAACAGCATTTGGTCTTTGGCCGAGTGTGAAGTGGTGCTTCACGTGTGTGTTCAGCATTACCAGATCATTTGCAGAAAATGAGCACAGCTTATTACTCCTGTCTCCAAAAAGAATCAAGAGGAAATATTTCCAGCCCTCAGAGAGAGAGAAAAGATAGAGAGAACATGCCTGTAACTTCACACTAGCATCTACCTGTTAATTGGCATGAAAACAAATGTATTTCCACATTTACAGCACAACTTCGCAGATCTGTTTTCATACAAATCAACAAAGTTCTTTGCAGTCGTTACAGGTCTGAGCGCCAGCTGTGAATCATTAACATATCCTAACAAACCCAACAATTTTCCCCAAAACACCTGTGCCATCCGTTCTGCTGTTTGGAGCTCGTTCCAATATCACCATGAAGAATCATTTAAAAACCAAATCCCCAACTAATTTTCCAAACATCTGATAGGAAATGAGGGGCCTAACAAGGGATCACATGGCACTTTGTCCGATCTGATATGTTTGCTGCTTGACCTACTTTTCTGTTTGTCTCACTGCTTTCTGGACCGACATCTGGGCCCGACCGCAACAAAGGACAAGCCACGTCCTCGACGTGAGCGCCAAAGATGAAAAATGGCGAGCGAGGCAGAGGCTGAAGGTAATTCATGAGCAGACGCGAGCTAAAAGGAGCTCCTCATGACGCAGGTGGGGGCTCGTGCCCGTGTGTTCCGGCCTTGCAGCATCACAGATGCATCACCGTGCCGGTGTTGACAGTAAAGACCGTCCTCTCAGGTGCTTTCGGGATGTTATTGAAAATATATGCAGACAACCAGAGTCCTACAGGCAGCTCTTGGTCGTCATACATGGAAGATTAACTCCCAACAGCTGACATTATTCATAGATCCTTCACTCTGTAAGAAAAAGTAACACTGGTGTATTTGTGTGTTTTTATGTAGACAGAATCTACGTAAAAGGGGATAGATCACTGATTAGGTTTTACACGTTTTAGTACATTGACACAGTCCATTAAATCACAAGGTATGCTGTGAACATTAATGTCTCTGACAATGAGCCTGTATCCCTTTGCTGGTGTGTGATTCACACACTGGTGTGTGAATCCTGCCATTTCCAAACCGGATCATCTCTTCTTCTAGTATGTTCAGTTTCTCTTTTTTCTTCTTTTTTTTTTTTAAAGCTGACTGGAAACAGAGGGTTTAGGGTTTACATGGTCCTCTGAAGTGACAAGCGCAGACATCTGAACAGATGCTGAAAAACGGGTAGTTTGTCTCAATTGACTCCAACGGTGAAATACAAAACAGTGCGACTGCTGAACTGACTTTACGTGTGAACACACTGGCAGAGCGACAGGATAAAGGCAAAACTAAAGTAACTGCGAGTCCGAATCCTTTAGATCTTTTCAAACTGTACACTTTGTACTGTGTAAACATGGCAAAAGTGCCGACTTACTATTGCTGCATCCAGCGCTGCTTTTAATTCAGGATGCACCCACGTACTGATCAACATGTTTATTTGTCTTAAAATGAATAGTGAATCAATAATTAAAGCTATGCATGAAGTTATTGCATTTATGTTTGATAGAGGGCTCGCTTTGATAAAGCTGAGCTCCAGTCCATTTAACACAACAAGCCTGTGTATTCTCCATCTTGAGTCATCCACCAAAGCAGGTTAAAGCTCCCTCATGCAAAGAAGAAGCCTTTTTTCTGTTTTTTTTCTGGATCAAAGCCATTTAAACAGAGGAAAAGTAAAAAATAATTGTGCAGTGATAATCCAAATCTAGATTTGGAATTCTTTTAAGAAATTAAAAGCACTGTGTCGCCCAAACTACAGAGAAAAAAGCCTTGCGGGGCTTTTTATCAGAGCTCAGTTCAAAGGTCTGCGTCTCTGATGGTATATGCGTGCTGTAATGACTGTGCAGCTGACCTTTAAAAGTTGGAAAGCCGTCATTAATACTGGAAGGTACATGAAGGTACTAGAGAAACACATCCTCCCATTCAGACAACTTCCTTTTCAGGAAGGACCTTCCACCTTCTGGCAAGAGCATATTAAACCAGAGTTCTACATCTACTACAACAGCATGGCTTCATGGTGGGAGAGTCCAGATGTGTGGCCTGGTTTTCCCTTTAACCAACAAAAAAAACATTTGATGCAACATGAAACTCAAAATACGACAAAGAAGACGAGATTTGAATAACTTTCTCTTCCTACTCTTCATTATTTATTATGATTATGATTACTATCTTATTCACAGCAAACTTTTCTAAACTGCACATTAAATACAAAATAATAGCTGCTATTCTAACCACCATTGATGCTGACTCCACTCCGAAAGCTCGGCCGCAGCATGATTTGTTTTGTTGCGACGGTTTATAGTTCACAACAAAACCTAAACCTGTTTTACTCATTACAGAAATGGGCCTTGTTATTTTCAAATGCTCTGCACGAGCTGATAAAAGCCGCAGAGTCGTGCTTTAATAAAAGAAACAACTGGTTATAATGACGGTTTTGTCTCTAATAGGAATTTTGTAATTGGGAAGAGTCAGGATTTCATTTCCCATTCTTTGGCGTGTTTGAAAGAATGGGGCCCGCACAGCTTTGGAGGGGCCTCTCTTCCCCAACAGAGTTGGATGAATACCAATAACATGGATGGATTAATCCTTCCCTCAACACGTTTGTGATAACGCCTGCTGCCAATTAGACTCTCATAACACGCGTGCTGCGATAACAGCCCGCCAGTGGCCGGACACGCCAAGGCTTGATCTCTCCTCTCCTGTTTCTCCACTACCTGTGGTGCCAGCTCGCCGTTGGTGATGATTTTGGCGATCAGGCTCCACTTCCTGTTGCTGGTGGCGTTGTGGATCATCTTCTTCCTCAGCAGCTCGCCCACAGACATGTACTGGAAGCCGTAGCGCTCGGCGATCTTCAGGCTCTGCGTCCCTTTGCCGCTGCCAGGGCCACCTGAGCACAGAGGGAGAGCTGTTGATGTTTTTGGGGAAGGGGGGGGGGGGGGGGAGGTTGTGTCGCGAGAGTGTGAAACATTGTGCGCGTGGGCGTGCGAGCGTAGGCGCGTGTGTGTGTGTGCGTGTGTACGGGTGAGAAATAAATGTGCAAGGCCGTGTGTGCGTCTGTGCACAAATCTGTTTGTGTTTGCACATAAGGAAAAGGGGTGTCGGAGGGGGTGGAGGGTGTGTGGAAACGGGTATACGTCAGCCTCCTACGTTTGCGTGTCAGTGGAAGTTTACGTCGGCAGGAAAATGCCCAAATGTCAAAGCCATGCAAAGTTGATGTTTTGAGCCTATGCTTTCCATCTGGAATACAATCAATGGCAAAACAGATGTATTTTTGAACATGTTTGTTTAAAAAAATAATTGTAAAATGATGTTGAAGTCCCTCTCAAAGCCTTGTGACAACTTAAAAGCTGCTCTGGTGTTTGATAATGGCGTTTCATTCCAGGACTAAAGATTTCTACAGTTACCATAGAAATATCAGTTCTCCAAAGACGTGTCCTGGTTAAAGTCAGGCCCAACTGAACAGTAATCAGTAACAAAACAAGCTGCGTCACTTCAGCGTCAGGAAGAATTTTTCTTTTTTGTGTTTGCTTTTTGAAGCAATGTAAAAGTGTTTCCAACCAAGAGCAGAAAATCCTTACAAAATATTCTGGGTTTGGATTTCAGTTAGTTATCCCCGTTGAATGTTGGAATGAGATTCAAGAGTGTCCAGCAGTTATTCAGTGTTTGGGTTTGGAATTAAACTCAAAAGGCTTTTCGGTCTGAGAAAACACTAACTCTGAAAATAAACCTGTCTTTATCCCTTCTTCACACAGCTAAAGACCTCCCGCTTTAATCGCAGCCTGTTCAGTTCATGGCTGCTTAGCTTGTGGAATTGAGCTGTCAGCATGTTCTCATGACAGAAGAAAAATGACTCAATTTTAAGAAAGATATAGAGATTTTGATCTGACTGAAATTCCACCCAAATATTGCTCTCATTCAGGGGCCTGAGTGTATATATAATGGACTCAAACTGCATGCTCTGCTGGTACACAGAAGAAGAAGAAGAAACTTGTAACAATGAGCTGCCACATGGAATAAAGTGAACATTTTTGTAACGGCAGTAAAACGTCCAGCTCTGATAAAATCTACAGGCAAAACCTAAAGAGGCCCCGTATTGATTTGCCTCCGGCTAATCTGTTCGGGTCAACCAGAAGTGAGCGAATAGTAACAAGCTGAAAGCTGTGCATCGGCTTTTAGCGCACTTCAGTCAAAAGCTTGATATATTGTAACAAACGCGGGGGTCCAGGTAAAGGGCCGGGTCCATTTTTTTTTTTAGTGCAGCTTGACTAAGATATGCATCTAAACATACCGACAGAGTGAGAGCTTTCTGGTCTGTCCACACAAGTGCTATCTCGCTATGTTGCTCCCATAAATATGGAAAATTTAGTCCTCAGAACCCAGATGTGCCAACCTATTTTCACATATTTCGGAAAATATATCCAATTTACAGCAAATACAGGCTCAGTCTTTAGTCAGCTATAAACACTTCCCCATATGGGGGGGTTGTTTGTCTAAGTGACAAAATCCTTTTGTTAAAAGTGTTCCGAATTAGTTAGTTTAAATGTCCTATTAGAAGTGAAACTCAACTACTTATAGCTCCTTGAAGAATCTAGTCTAAGTCAGGTAGTTAGGAAAAACGCGATCATTCTTTGCTCTTCTTCTTCCAATGAAGACAATATGTCAGCTTTCCATCTTCTGATGCCATAGCAGTATTTTCTAAGATATCTTTTTGAAACAGCGCTATTTGAAAGTTGGCCTATTGCTGCCAGTATGACATTATGCACAAAAGCACTCATGAGCTGGGGGCTCAAACCTGTGAATTTAACTAGAATCCAGCTTCCTCATAAAAAAAAATCTAAACTGTCACTTTAACTATAACCTACAGATTCAATTAAACATTCGAGATGTGTTGTTTTGGGAGGCGTTGCTGTAGAGAGAAGCAGAGAAGCACTTTGTAGTTCTTAACCGAGTCGTCTGCCAAACATCCTCCTGATGACAGGATTTTGTGGGTCTGACAGCAAACCTGACAGACAAAACATTCACCCTGATCCTCCACGGAGATGACAGTGATTGCCATCCTGCTTTTTGCTCTAAATAGTGCACACTGGGATCACAAAGAAGAGACAGGAGCTGGCAAACCATCATCATCCACTTCAGACAATATGAAAACCCTCCAAAAGAAAAACGCAACGCTGCCTTTAAAAGGCTTCCAGCAGATGATGAAGTCTGTTTCTTGGGCTCTAACAAACAGTTTTACTGAGTCATGTGAGGCTCCTTGGCCAATCAGCATCCGACTGGGCCCGTTTGAAAACCCGTGCGAGTTTGTTCTAAAAGTGTGACTGCTAGAGGGAACCGGCCCCTGGTGGAAACGCAAAAGCACCGACTCCAGCCGAGCCGAGCGGAGCTGAGAGGGAACCAGTGCAGCTGCCACTATTCATTTATAAGAATAATGACTTTGACAGGTTAATGCAGGCACGTCAAAGAACTCAGATTAGGAGAGCGTGAGTGTCTAACACACTGAACGTCACGCAGTCAGATCTGCCCCGCTGATACAGAGAGAGAGAGGTCACATCACTGTTTAACTTACTAGGAATTATGCACGAAAACACACACGCACACGCTCAGAGACTCACACTCCTTCATTATTTTTAGATCACAAAAACAGTGAACATAAAGCCCCTTTCGATAGGGCTCAGATCAGAGAAAACTGTTAGAGTGTTTGTTGCTTTGCCTGCTCACACAAACAGGATCTTCACTGCTGTTTTTACACAAATGAAAAACACAATCAGCAGGAATCCAGGGGAGCCTGTCAATTCAGAAGCATCGGATGGGGGAGCAATGACTAAAACGACTCGTTTTGAATCAGTTTCCTCTTTCTTGCTTTGTGAAAGTGCGGACTCATGTAAAGTGTAGGTGTTTGTGCTTTAGTCTTTTGGACCGGTCCTTTACCGATGACGAGGATGACTTTTGGCCGCGGTCTGGACGGATCGAACACCTCGTACTCCTCTATCAGCTCGGCCGTCTCCGACAGGTCGGAGTCGCTCTCGATGGAGAACTGGCTGATGGGCGGGAGGCGGTCGTATCGTCTGTAGGGAAAGTTGGGGCTGTCGGGCATCACTGTCGCAGAAAAACACAGACAAAAAGGCCTCCGTCAACTGTGGAAAGACCGACAACAAATGGCAAAGTGCCAGACATTTGTTCAGGTATTGTTTCTGAGGGCAGACGTGCTGTGTGTTTAAACAATCCGAAGCTAAATTAGACGTGAAGTCGGTGATTAATTCAAACAGCACTGCCTCATTTAGTTTGGTAATTATCCTGCTGTCTCTCGTGATGAAAGCGCAGATTATATAGCTTTAACGACATTAACAGCTACTAGAGATAGGAATCATCGCTGCAAGCAACTCGAGTGGAAGGGAGAGCTGCTATAATTTACATGTTAAGCAGATGTAATCTCTTTACACAGGATGGTAGCAGCAAGAGGGAAGCCAAGCTTTTGAGAAGAGGCATGATTTTACCCCAAAATGTGCTCCTCTTGTCTTTATCTTTAATTTAATTGGGTTTTCTTTAGCATTTGGCAGACATTTAGACTCAGGAGGAACTCTTTTAGGCCAGAGGAGCCAAACGGTCCCTCGTTGGGATCATACAGCGTGCATTGATCAATATTCCTCCTCAGCCTTCAGTTCCCAGCGGCTCAAGACCGCAGCTGACAACACAACACAAATGAGGAGACACGTTTATAATTCTAAGAGCAGAAAATTCCTCTTTTAGCATCCACCTTTGGCTTTGGCTGCTTTTCTTTCATTTGAGGTGTTTCTACACTTGCATGCTGTTTGGTGGAATAAATTATGTGAATGTCAATACATTTCTACCCATTTCCATCCATTTTATCCGCACAGGCAGAAGCTATTTCCATCAAGGCGCCTGGAATGCATCACAAACAGGGACGGGATTGTTTCAAGTTCAAGTTCAATGAGTTAAATTCATGAGAACGGCCTTGTGCCGAAGCAGACTGTTTAGCAAATGCTTACTGAGGAGTGGTGAGTTTTCTCTTATTCCAAATAATCAACCGCACGCTAATTTATCTGAAGGTAGTCAGCCATATCTATCTATATCACTTTGTCTAAACAGGAAACTAAAGGCTCTATCTAAATCTGCTCGGCTGTTTAACTTTTTTTTTTGGGGGGGGGGGCTTTTATGAGCCTCTTTTTGTTTGTTTTAATGTAGGGAGTGATGCACACAGCTTTGGATCAGAGTATTGTACAGGAAAAGAAGAAGCGTCTTTATTTCATTGTGAGTTAAACGTCTTCTCCTGTCTGTATTTTCGGGAGAAGTGCCAGCTTTAACAAAGGCTCAGACAATTGGGTTCCTGAAGGTCCAGAACAAATATCAACACCCTTTCCTGTTCAAACACTAAGCCAGTCTGAATGCGACTGTGCACAAGAGGAATGTGACGTGCACTGCCGCAAATCTCTCCAAGAAAAACACATCAAACTGGTTAACATTTCCCAGGACTCAGCTTGTATTCAATCATTAAAAATCCACAAGAAAAAATTGACGAATAGGCTCAGTTAGGACTTCAAAACATTAAATCAACAAATCTATTAGATGACAAATGATGGTCCACTGATGGTCCCTCACCGTTTCTGAAGAGTGACCTGCGTGACTGGCCTCCATTCAGAGGAGGGAGGGACTTCTTCTCCTGGCCCACGAAAGTGTCCCACCGCACCTTGTCCAGCCCTCCCAGCTCCCTGACTTTCTTCAGGCAGCCCTCCAAGTATTCGATGGGGTCGTCGGGTCGATAGTACATCAGGCCTGTCAGCAGGCTCTGGAGGGAAGAGAGGAAGAGCGCTTGATGAGGTGTGAGGCTGAGGGGGGGGGGGGGCGTTTCATCTCTGTTATGATGTGTTCGGTGACAGTGCCGCGGAGCCGAGATGCCCGCCTTAATGAGGGGAAGTTTGGAAGCGCGGAGCTGGCTGCCTTGGCTCCATCAGAGGAACAAAACATCAGACACCCATGAAATTGGACTCAGAGCTGGCAAATCAACAGGACCTTGAAGACCCCGCGGTTGTTAGTGCCGTGGAGGGAAACCTGTCACTGTGATTAATGTGAGAACCAACTCCAGTCTCAAACACAACTGAGCTCGCCTATCATTTGCTCCCTCGTTTCCAGTCGTTTCAGAACAACACCTTCCTCTGGGACTTTCTCCTACATCTCAAAACACCATAATTATGTTTAAAGCAGCACAAAAAGATACAAAAAGTATCCTGAACATTACCTGAAAGACACTTTAACAGGAGGCATAATCATTAGACTGGCACTGGGAAATAACTGCGAGCAGCAGAATAAAATCACAGTTAAAATGATGATGATGCACCACCTCACTACTCAACGCAATTTAGACTGACAGCCGATAAACAGCTGGAATTGCTTGCATACATTAACTGCACTACACGGGGGATTGAGTGTAATTAAGTGGAGAAGCTAATTGATAATCCTCTGAAGAGAGGGAATATTGTTTTCCATCATTCCGGTGAGTTGTGCGATGTGACTGTCAGTGTCTTTTAGAATGAAGGTGATGACTCATTTGTGACATTTTGGGTTATTTCAGTCACTTACTGACTTGATAGCGTTTTCATGTCTGTCTGCTGTGAAAAATATCACCATGAAGCTGTCTTAAGGTTGTTTTAATGGCTGAGATAAGTGTATCAACTTTTGATGTTTTATTTGAAAAAAAGTCACTTCAAAGATTAGGAGGAAGTTCTGTTTGGTTTGATCATGGTCAGATGTTACAAAAAGCTAATAAAGAACCAGATGTTGCTCAAACCATTACTTTATCAAGAGATAAGCTTTCTAGGAACCTGGTATATAAAATCTTCAACCCATTGCATGGCACATAACACAAAAGAGAAGATCTCCATGCTGACTGTCTCCTGCATGTTGGTTTGGTGGAGTAAAACATGAACGTACTGTTAAATCAGCGTGCACTTTTCATGCCCAATAGCGTGGATCATCTCTCACCTCAAACAGCTGAGGTATCTCCCGCCGTGAGAGATACTCCTTGGCATCGTTGGTATTCATCTCCCGCAGGATTTCCTTTAGAATCACAACTTGTCCGAGGTTGGGTTTTTTTCTCCTCTCTTTCCCCTCAGATATCTCAGTGCTGTAAGATAATCTTTGGTTAATAACCGAGCTCCTGTCAGACCTCCTCTCAGCGCATTTTCCCCCTCCTGTGCAGACTTTACAGCTGGATTCCTGTAGGCTTTTCCAGCGCGCCACCCTCCTCCTCAGTGCTGTGGATGCGTGTCTGGTCCGTCTTCCCTCCTACGGTGCTTTGCGTCCAGTGCGCACCGCGAGCGCGCGTGTGTGTGTGCGCGTCTGTCTGTCTTGAGTGGGCAGAGGCTGCGCGCTTTGAGTGCCAAAAAACGCGCGCAACGCCTCCACGTGGCGTGAGCGGTAAACCCTGAAACTTATTTTTGTGAAATGAGTTCAGAGTTATTTCTATAAACGTTGTAGTGGATCTTTAAAAATGTGTTAGTCATGTGCACACAGCAGGAACAAGAATAGGCTCTGTTTGTAGGTCCCAGAGGATTAGATGTTCAAAAACCCTCTGGAAAATGGCACAGTGGACTTGATGATCTATGTATCCATGACTCAGCCATTGAAAACAGCACAAATTATTATATTCATACAGTGCTGTTACAAATTATGCACTTTCAGTGATGCAAATAATAGATTACAGTTTGATCAGCATTACTGTCAAAATGTTAGTTATCTCTGGGAGTATTACTGGGCTGTTTTATAGTATTTCTTTTATGGGGGCTACAGTTTTGTGCTATTAAAATGTCAATATGCAGCCTTGAATAAACTGTTCATAAAACTGGAATTTAATTGTGTAATTTATTCTAACTTAGATAAATAAGTTGATATTACTCCAAAAAATAAGGAAACAATTTGCATAGACATTTTTGAGTAGAATCAAAGGAAAACAAATTGGTTCCATAACTAAAAGGAGTCAATTTTACACAAAGAAAATTAAGTTGGTTCAACTTAATTGAGCTTGTAAAGGACAAAGAAAATCATGTTGCCTGAGCTAAAGTAAATAAGTTTGTCTAACCAGATAAACTTTGTGGAACTGACTCAATTATGATTAAGTTGAAATAACTTTAAAAACTCTCTGCAAATTGTTCCATCAATTGTTTAAGTTGAGCCAACACGTTCTTTTTTAGAGTGCAGGAACACTGCTTTTTGGGAGATCTTTGGTTTTTCATAATCAGTTGTAAAGATGTTCTCAGTGCCTTTAAGCAGGCTTCTGCAGCTAAAAAGCAGCAGAAGTAGGGAACAGGGATTAAAGCAACCTGTCCACCAGAACCCCCCCTTATTAGCTGTCCAAACTGATTTGAGGCTGCTCTCACAGCTGACCCTCTGCTTGCTGTGCTGCTATGTCACATTAGAATTTTAATGAAGGACTTTTTCTCTTCCCCTTCACCTCTCGACTGGGCTGTCAGATACTTGTGCATTTCGATCTATATTAATCTCTATTTGATCTCTATCCACGTCACTTCTCGTTACAAAGACACATTCCTGGAGAGGGCACCTGAACATAAAGCTGTCTGCGTCATTTGACATCAAATCTACATTTGTCACCTCTCATTAGGGTACATGCCATGTCAGGCTACACAGTGAGTAGCTGAATTCAATTTGCAGCCAACTGTGAAATAGTCACTCAAATACGAAAACTGAATGTAAATTGTCAGGTAACAACAGACCCTCTATACCTATAACAAATTAAATAAAAAAATGAATTCAATAAAACTCAAAAGGACAAAGAGATGTTCTCTACATATGTTTTGTTCTTCGTATGTTCCAAAACTGACTGACTGACTCCTTTGGATTGTTGAAAAAAAGAAAATTAGGAATCATTGCTATATAAATCTTGAAAGACACAGACAAATAATTAAAACATTTTATGGTTTGAATCAATTAACTTGAAAGAAATAATTTCACAAGACTGTAAATAACTGTTTTTTTTTTTGCCATCATAGATTTTAACCCTGCTTTTGAATGTCTTTGTATACCATGCAATGATAAGCCTGTTGTACCTGATCAAAACATAAAGCAGCTCTCGGACTCATAAAAAATTGTCCGACCCACCAAATTTAAATCTAATAATACTTAAGTTTCTCAAATCTTCTGTAGTTCAACATGCCCATCGAAGGCAATTTGAGATCTGTGTAACAACCATTCTTTATCAAGCAATGTATCAATAGAATAAAAAAAATCCTGAAATGTATGCTGGATGAATTATTATGTTGATTTATGACAGGAAACACAGAGTTTACTCTTGTAAAATGAGTCAATGTAAGGGTTTCTTTTTGCCTGTCTCACTTCATGAACACCAGCTTGAAATACACAAATATAATTGTGAATGATACCACTGATTCACACGTATATATGTACATGTATAATGTATTACACTTGTTTAATCTATTATCCTTTCATTTTATCAGCAAAAGGCCCCAGGGCTACAATAAGCCCAAAATGTTGATGAAGTGCTAATTGTAGCTAATACATATAGCTACAGTTGCATTTGTTTGGATGATGGTGACCTGTGCAGGGCACAGGTAAAATGACAGACGGATAGTCTCCAGCTTCCCCGCAATCCTACTCGGAATTAAAGTCATAGGTAATGTTGGGATGGACGAATGGACAGATGGACTGTGGTGGAGCTTTTATGTTGAAAAGCCACAAGCCGGAAGTTGTCGCTGTGCGGAGCCAGTGAATTTCACTTCCGTGTTTCGGTGGTGACAGTGCTGCACAATGAAACTGCTCCCTTTGCTCGTTTTATTTACTACACTATTGAAAACTCACTGCGTTAACATTGAGGTGAGCGCTTTCTTATCCATGCTGTTGCTTTTTTATACGAATGAAGTTGTTTTTTGTACGTGTTTTCCCAGAAACGATGCTTTGTGTTAGCTTTGTGCTGTCATGCTAACTGTTTGGATGCACAGTCTGATAGCTTTTATCATTAAAAGTGATGTGAAATATCGACACACGTGTTGTCTATCTCCTGTTGGTCAGGAAAACGCGGGGCAGTTCTTTAGCAGCGGTCACACAAACAACTGGGCTGTCCTGGTGAGTGTTTGGTCCCTCTAGCCCACCTATTTGGTCTCTGGATTCCTGTATGAATGATCTGACGTCTTAATCCACATCCTCCTTCATCCAGGTGTGCACTTCTCGATTCTGGTTCAACTACAGACATGTGGCCAATACTCTGTCTGTGTACAGAAGCGTTAAGAGGCTGGGCATCCCTGACAGGTAATTAATGACCATCTAAATTCAATTTAAAGGTGACTTTGACATGCATACAAATGGACTTGAAATGAATCAAATCAATAGAAGACATTTTAAATCAGGCAGTCATAATTCATTTTAAATATTTCTTTTGCCAGGTTCATTTACACACATTGACGTCAGAGATTATGTCAGTTTTTAGAACTTGAAGCTTCCCTTTGTTGTGCAGGATTTTAACATGGTTATGCATATGTTATGCATGACTTTAAGAATGGGTTTAGTAAAGGAAGGTTAATACTTTGCTTTTTCTTCTTACCAGCCACATTGTGCTGATGCTGGCCGACGACATGGCCTGTAACCACAGAAACCCCAAACCTGCCACAGTGTTTAGCCATAAGAACATGGAGCTTAACGTGTACGGTGACGACGTCGAGGTGGACTACCGGGGATATGAGGTCAGTTCACACAGCCCTGATCCCTAAAGCTGATGATCACAGCCCAAATCAGAGTTAATCAACTCTAATCTATTATGAAACATAAGGAATTAGCACACAAAATGGACAATGGGTGGACCTATTTACTCTTGTGTGCCTTGACTGTGCTCAATTCTGCTGTTATTACTTCATTACAACATTATAACTGCGTAAATATTGTAGCTGAGAGTGTTTTGTAACAAGTCGAAGAAGTCTAAACTCCACTCTACAGCTCTCCCTGAGATTGCTGTGGAGCTACTATGTTTAGCACATCCTTACATCAGCCTAATCTTGTTTTTATATACACATATTTTTTGGTCATCAGAAATCTGTATCCTCCCTCTTTTAGGTGACAGTAGAGAACTTCCTGCGAGTTTTAACAGGAAGACTCCCCCCCAGCACCCCCCGATCCAAACGCCTGCTCTCTGATGACCGGAGCAACATCCTCATTTACCTGACAGGTACTCAAATGAAACAGGCATCCCCAAAAACTCCTCCTTAACCTTTGCATGTAATACTTAATCACTCTGTTTATCTGTTTGCCCTTTTTCTGACATTTGTTAATTAGTTTAATCATAATTAAGTAAAAATATAAAACTTTAATGGGTACAGTTCAAAGTTTTTCAGCACATTCTGTCAAAATCCTGAATGTGTCTTTTGATTTGGCCTCAGCAGCAGCTGTTCTTATTGGCTGCATGAAAGTTACAATGTTTATAATGGCAGATGCCCTTTTCCGAAAGTTTAATGTTCAAATATTGAAATGTAATCAGGGTGGGTTAATGTTTATGAAGACAGCCGAAGTCGTCTCGGGTGAAACTGCCTGTTTAATGAGTTGAACAAAGCTGTTCTTCTCTGTTGATGTTGCTTTGAAACCAAATAATCAATCACAAATCTGAGAAAATCTAAAGTACACCCTCTTTAAATTCTGTTCTTACAGGACCTAAAATTAGGTGAATTTAACATATTATACAAGTCCTTTATTTTCTGAAAGAATGTATGAAAAGCATAAGAGTGGAGGGAATGCGTGGCATATAGGAGCTTCTCATCTATCCGGTGGCAAAAGCGTGGCTGGAAATGGGTCGTCCGCAGGTTAATGATACCAAACTTGGCAGCAAACCTACAGAAAAATAGGTTTGCTGCAATTGGGAAAGTCTGAAGGTGTTTCAGTGGTCCAGTTGAAGCCTGACGGACACACTGAGGCGGGAGCCGCTGACAAAATGTGCTTCATCAACAGGCCACGGCGGGAACGGCTTTCTGAAGTTCCAGGACTCGGAGGAGATCAGTAACGTGGAGCTGGCTGACGCTTTCGAGCAAATGTGGCAGAAAAGGAGGTGAATGACTTGGAAAAGCAGCAAAAATGATCAAAGCCAGTGAGCTTGTGCTCATTTTTCTAGAGTTAACTTTACTAGACTTTTCTTTTCCCCGAGGGCTGCTTTTGCTGAGTCGCAGCATTAAAGTTAGTAACCCATGATCAAGAGTCTTCTGCAGGAAGTTGTCATGATAATTTATGTCATGCTGCCTTTTACTTATTAAGAAAAATCCTTTTTGTTTTAAGCAATACCTGCCTGGCTAATGCTTTTAATACATCTTTACATTTTATACCTTTTGGTATGGACATTTTTAATTGATTTGATTTCCAGGTCAGGTTCAGTGTTATTTAATTGAATAATTAAACATAATGAGCTTGAACCTGGCCTCAAAATCGTGTAGAGAATGCCGGGGGTCGTTTCAGCTGATTTAATTTGGTCTTAAGTTTTAACATAATTTTTGAGGGCTTCACCTTGTTGTCACATCTGCTTAATCTATTTTACTCATGTAAAACATCACAGCTCAGCCGGATTTAAAAGTCCAAACCACGAAAGATGCTGTTGTGAAATGTGTCCTTTAAAGATGGAGAACAGAAGGGTAGAAGGAGGGAGGGGAGGATTGTGTGCGTGGGGGGGGGGCTGTTAGCAGGACTGACTGGAGCTGTTGGTTTTACTCGGTCGCTATGGTAACTGCAGTGTGATAGACTGTTTGGAGGGTCGGTGTGATGGCGCTTTATTGGAGCTATTGGGAAAGTGCAATGGCAGCTGTGTGCGCTCTCATTGGCTTAATCTGAAAACCTCTGTGCAGGTACAATGAGCTGCTCTTCATCATCGACACCTGTCAGGGCGCCTCCATGTATGAGAGATTTTATTCTCCAAACCTAATGGCCCTGGCCAGCAGTCAAGTCGGAGAAGACTCTCTGTCGGTGAGTTTCAGCACATCATGATTTATGCAAGACTCCAGTGCACGTTGACTCCTGCAAGCTGTAAGTTAGTTGTTCATTCGGTTCTCTTATTACTTGTTCTGGGTCTAGCACCAGCCAGATTTGGCCATAGGAGTCCACCTGATGGACCGTTACACCTTCTACCTGCTGGAGTTCCTGGAGGACATCCACCCAGCCAGCAAGACCAACATGAACGATCTGGTGAGGACGAGTGGGGCTGTTCACTCTCAAATTTGTCAATTTAACAGGACGATCTATTCTTCTCACAGTTCAAGACCCTAAAATTACATCTCCCTTTTTGAACCCAAAGATACTGAGTGTCTAATGGAAATCAAACCTTACCATAAATGTCTTCATTTGATGAGGGAGAGAACTGTCAATCAGCCAAACAGATAAATAATTGATGGAAAATTCTAGAAATAAGATTAGTCATCTTGTTAAGGGAAAAAAAAAGGACTGCCAGTTTTGTATCTGCGTTATTTGTGGTGATAGACTCTGTCTTTGTGACGGGAACGTCTCACTGTTTTCTGACATTTTACAGACAAAAAAAAAAACACGGTTGTCATTCAAAATAATTACTAGCTGACGCAGTGGAATCCAACACGACAAATACGTTTGGCGAGCCGTGACAGAGCCTCCCTCCCCTCTGGAGAATGTGGGGTCGGTGCCACAATCTGTCCACCTCCTCCAGCAGGTGTCAGAAACTTCTGGTCCAGAAGGAGTCGGCGCACACTTGAAACAGAATGGCTGATGCGGCGCCATGGCTGTTTGACTTTGACACATGACAGGAAAGACGGCGGGCGCGCGCCGTGCTCCGGGCCCCGGCCGGGCTCAGCCGCACCCCCCCCTTTCATCTTTGCCTCAGCGGCAGAGAGCCACCGGGCCCAGGGACGCTCATTATTATCCGCCGCGCCATATTTGACTCTAAACACCTCATGTCAGTATTCAGTTCAAGTGCTGCGACTAGAGCCGGGTTTTTGTTCCAGTTTCTCTCTAGATGGATGCGCTCTTTGTTCTGGTCCTTTTTTTTCCGTGGAATTAAGGATCAATATTATGGATTTCCCTTAAAAACCCTGCCTGAAATGGCTCGCCTTTGATGAAGCCTCTTTGACGCTCACATTTCGAAAGCACTTGAATGTATGTGTGTGTGTGTCTTTTTTGTTTTTTTTGAAGACCTGTTTTGGTGATGGGGTTCATTGACCTTGGCTTGATCACCTGTTGCTTTCTGTTTAGTTTTTTTAAACGAAAACACAAATCTGAAAGCACGTTCCACCCAACGAGCTTAAAAACACCCAAGAACCCAACGATTTGCGGGCGCCATGCAGCAGCATGTGGCTCCTCGCTCCTTCACAGAGTGTATCGCCTCCCACTGTGGCTTTAGCCGTTTTTTAGAACACGCTTTGCAGCCATGAAGGGATCGATGTGGTCCTGACGTGAGGGTTTTTTGCTCTCTTTGTGTTCGTAGTTCAAGGTTTGTCCCAAGAGCCAGTGCGTGTCCACTCCAGGCCACCGTACCGACCTGTTCCTGAGGGATCCCGCCAGCGTTCTCATCACAGATTTCTTTGGCAGCGTCCGCAAAGTCGAGATCACCAGAGAAGCGGTCAACCTGTCCGACCCCATCGAGCAGGAACAGGAGAGGTGGGCTCAAGTCGTGGAAATGGTCGTCTGTGCGATTCATTCGGAAATATTTAAACACAAAGCAAGTGAACAGTAGTATTATCTACAAAACTGCCTCAGAATGCTAACTTATATGATGTAAATCACATTTTAAGCTTCCAAATTGGTTTTTATTTCAAACGTGACAAACAAAGACACAAAGTATCACAACAGAAGTAACAGTAACTGCAAGTTTTGACAGTTTGTGGGCTTTGAGTATCTACCAGACTGGGGATTTGGCACATCCTGGATTAAAAGCCCCAATTAAGTTCAGCCCGGGTTTTGTTTTAACTGAAGAGCCATGGGCCAAACCTGTTTCATGCTTAGCTCCCGACTAACGAGAGTTTGATTTTAGTTTAGGGCGTCTCTCATCGGGGTATTGATTTTTCCGCTAATGATGTGTTTAGTGGCCTGTCTGTGCGAGGGCACGGCCACTCAGGGGAGGACTTTTTGGGGGGTTAATTTAAGAGCTGATTGTGAGGTCGAACAAGGACTTTATTGTCCGAGGCAATTATTTAGCTCATTTGGTAAAAATACTTGCGGCTTTAGAAAAGAACAGAACAAAAATAAAAAAAACAACACTTTCGTCTTCTGCCACTCGGCTGGATTCTGTCTTAATAAGTGGCCGTTTGGGGGGCTCTGAATAAGCAGGCTCGTTTCCCTGTGCTGGAGGAGCTCAGCCACTAGATGGCTTCGTAGAGCTGTCCGAGCCTTCCTCACTAGCCGGCGACACGACGCTCACTCTCACACACAGACACAAAATCCCACTCTCAGCACGGTCATCAGGAAACGCAGAGTTCACGCATATACTCATACATCAATGCGCTTGACAGCTCCTCATAAACGGAGTCGTTAGCCCGTGGGTAGGGGGTTAGTTTACTGTGCTCTAATAAATGATGTGAAGGAAATTAAAACTTTATTCAAGAATAGCCCCTCACTCCCCAGTCCCATACACCCACACGTTTTAATTAATTTCATTAAGATAGGTTTAATTGAACCACTGGGAGGCATTAAAGAATCTTATGTGGCTGGCTACTAATTACTAATTAGAGGCAATACAGATTTTAGTCACTGGCTGTTTTGGCCGTAGGCTAGTTTGCCATTGCACACAACCTCCCCTATTACTTTACTATTGATCAGGGCCAATGCATTAGGTCTGCCACAGCACAGAAACGCAGCAGCTGGCTGCAGCACCAGCCACGTCCCGCAGAGATGCATTTCATTCCTGCTTCTATTGCAAGAACCAAGCAATCCGCTGATCCATTTGATGTCTCACAGAGCTAAATTTACTGACGCAACGGAGCACCTGCAGCGCCTGTCTTCTTCTAAGGATGCTAAAAGCACCTCTTTGCGAGATTTCAAAGACGTAGGTGAGCCTGACCGCTCAAAGTTGGCCTCAGGTAAACTGCAGGCAGCACGGGGGGGGGGTCTGAATGCTGCCCATAACCCCAATGGCTTTCAGTATAATTTGAATTTGATTGACCCTCGGGGTTATTCGTCCCTCAATGGCTGATTTACATCGGCCTTTAATGGGTCGGTTGTGCACGTCCTCTGACACGAACGTTACCTGCAAGCAAGCTGTAAAACATAATTGGCCAATAGGGGGCGTTGCTTTTCTAAACGCGAGATGAAACGGCTTTATGCGCTGCATGTAACAATAATCATGACTATCTGTGACAGAATAACCAGATTATGTGTGACAGAAGCAGGTCTTCTATGATACTGTTGATTAACTCAGTGTTGGTCCCACACTTTTTACTTCAGTGATTAGAAATTGTAAACAGATTAAAGCCGATAGGCGTTTCTTACATTTCAACAAAGGCAAACAAGTCGTTACCAGGATCTCAGATGAACCATTAAACGCTAGTGGTCGTCAAGCTGAACTGTATCCCTTTGTGTTTGGATGTAAAATATTAATGAGGACAAAGTACTTTGCAATCAGAACCGTATAGAATATCATGCGGAGCTAAAGTTAAACAGCATAGTCAGCACGGCACGGTTAAAGTGCTTTTATCTGCATCAGTTAGGCTGAGATTCCTGTTAGTGTCTGATAACGTCATGGCAAAGGATCCTACTATGAGAAGGAATGGCAAAATATGTGCATAGCTCTCTAATTCTCCAGGCATCCTACTTGAATTTTCCGCCTCAAAAAAAGTTAACGAACATCATGTTAAATTATCCCATCAAAATAGCAGAAAAAAATTTCAGCTGACATTTGAAAAAGATTTAATGCGGGCATATGTATGGTTTTAATTGTCGGGTCTAAAGAGGATAATCGGCACATCAGCAGGTTTCTGGAGGAAGTTTACTGCCTTGTGAACTTTTCTAAATATCTCTAAAAATTACCTGGAAATGTCTTGTTTTGCTTTAATATCACTGCCCAGGTTCTCTGTGAGCCCTCTGTCCAGATGCCACTCATAAAGTAAAGAGCAGTGTTTCATAAGACCTGCCAACGGCTTGCAGAGAGCCCTCAGAGACATCCTATGAAAGAAAGAAGCTGTTGTGAAATGTAGAGCTGCTGTTTTCCACTTTTGGAAACTTGTCGGGCCACCGTCAATACGGCCGATGCCTCCCTCTTAACTTATCTCCTAGCATGTCCTTATTTCCCCCCCTTTTGGCTCTTCCATTAAGTGAATGGCTCTTGATTGAGAGTACATTTTAATGGAGGTAGGCTTAACACTGCTATGACCCCGTAGTTATCCACTCAAAGCCACGGCCGGCTGTTGACCCTAACACATACTCCCGCAGGCTGCATTGTTCCCAGAATGACTACGGCCGTCAAATCAAGGCCAAATGTACCCCCCCCCCCCCCCACTGAATCTGAAAGAAAGTCTAACCTGATTTGTGACCTGCAGCACGAGAACGAATCGGCGAAAAAAATGGCTTTTAATAGGGCAGGTGTTAAAAGGAGATTTGTCTGACCTAAAGACGGCAGCTGGAGACAGCTGTGATATCCGAGCCGGAGGAGGGGAATCGGGGGGTGGGGGGGGGGGGGGCTCCACATCCATTAGGATCAATTAGGTGGATGGGAAAAATCCAAACGTCTGGCCCACGGAAAATAAAGTGGAAAGTGGTCTGAATTGAATTAAAGCTCATCTGCTCGGCTAAGTTAACGGGGGAGGGGGGTAAAGTGGTTGGAGGAGATCAGCCCTCGCACAGACATGTTTCCAGTGGCAAAGAGCGCTCAGAGTTCAGCGGGAGATTACCGAGCGACACATGTTAACGGTGGCGTAGAGCAAGTGGGGGGGAAAAAAAGAGGAAAAGGAAGGCAAACAGGTTGCCCGGTTCATGGGTAGAGGCTCACAGGGAGACTTGGCCCACTTTTTCGGAGGCTGGCTGGCTTGAACTTTCCATGAAAGACAGCCTCTCACTCGAACCTGCTCTCGACTGTGACATTTAGCTGGTACGTTACGGGCTTTCAAAAACAGTGGCGAATAGAAAAAAAAAATCAAAAACCCTCCTTGGCAATGCCGGCAAGGTTTGGAGGGGATTTATTGTAATGGGGGTGTAAAGTGTTGGTTATAACGTCAGCAGAGCCTGAAATTACTGCCTCGCATAAAGACGGCCTCTACACTTTGGGAGGGGGACAGGCAATTTGTGACCTCAGCTGCCGCTCTTAAACCATCCCATTCTTGCCTTTAATTGCATTTTTCTGCCGTCCTCCAACTTGAGAATTTCTCTGAACTTTTTTACCGGGCTGTAATATGTTTTCATTCTTACTTAACGGACATTTCTTTGAGCTGGATCAATGTGCTAGTCTCTCCCTTTGTGGCTCCTGTTTCTCATTTCTTTAGGAAGTCACATTTAGCTCAACCAATCAGATTTTTTTTATTTTTTAAACCAAGTTTCTGAGTCATGATTTCTGCTCTGTGGGCTTAATTTGTAATAGTTTTCTAATAGTTGCAATAGTTTTGTGGAATATTTTGAGCTCTGTGTGTTCTAACTTTCACTATTATACTAAGAGTTTAGTTCTATGGTGTGTTTTTGTTCTATTTCATGTAAAAATCTGGACCGTCTCAGGGTAAGTTTAGTTTATGTGTTGTTTGTTGGCTGTAACAGAGTGCTGGTGCCAGCTGGTGAGAAAGTGTCTGTACAGCCATCAGCCGGCAATTTGGCTGGACTGGGTAGAGTTGTGTGGTCAGCAGATCAGAGGTCTGGAGGTGAAAATGATGCTGAATGTTCAGACATTTAAACAGTGCTTTAAAGACAAAGGGCTCACTTCTGTGCTTTAGCGGTTAAAACCATGAATGGATGCCAGTTGGTTTTCTATGTTTGCAAATCCCGTGAACCGTCTTTGTCTTTCTCTCAAATCCTTCCTGACATTTCAATCACTCTCAGCCCTAATCTCATTCCTCATTCCCACTGAAAGCGGAAATCTTTTCAAGAGGAAAAAAAGCAGGTCACACATGTTTTGTTGTTGTTGTTGTTTTTTTCTTTTGTGGGTGATGTTAAGCAAACGCCACAAAAAAGTGGAGATGTTTTGTGAATGTTTTCAGTCATATATCTGTTGTTGTGGATTTTTTTTTGGGACAGCCTTTTTTTGTGTGTCTTTTTTGTAAAGAATTGTGCCACTTAATTCAACAGTCGAGCTCCCAGTCTAAATGGTTTCTGTCCAACTGATCAGCTCTTTGAATTACAGAAAAAACAAATCTATTTAGTTTCATGGTTACCACATTTGCTCCCCAGCGACAACAAAAAAAACCTTTTTTCTGCTGCTGAACTCGACCCTCAGATCCACCGTCATTATAAGACAAGTGAATTAATAAAACGCTCCTGCTGATGAAGGCTCCAGGCACCCATGACGGTCACACAGTTTCATGGGTACCTTTGTGAAAAGAATGAAGATTTTAGAAAAACGAGGCCAGTCTATGCTTAAAAACCTTTACTCTCTTTTATGAAGCCGTTATTTCACAGCGGGGGGAGGGCTTTTAAGGACAAAACACATATTTATTAAATCTAAAGAATCCTTACTTAGTGCAACCGTTTAAAAAACACACAAAAGCAAATGGTGTTTCATCCGGTCATGTCTGTTGGAAATTTTTTTTAGGTTTAAAATAAATGATCCGGGTAAAATCTTTATCGTTCTGGTATTTAACTTTGATCATGATTCAGGTGCAGATTCTGTGTCTGGGATTATTAGTCACATTAGTGTGAACTCTTAGTATTGACACAATGCCCTGAAATCTAATCTTTTTTATATGAAAAGCTACATCCTTTACATTGAGTTTCTCTCCTCTCTGTTAGTCAGGCCGTGGAGTGCAGGTACAGCATTTCTTACGGGGGGAGGAATGTTTGCAACAAAAGCAAACACTCTGCAGCTCCAAGGTCTTCAAGGCACTCCACCTTCTGCAGCTGTAAATCTTCAGCTCTTAAAGTTTCCACCTCTCAGAGTTAGATCTGAAAGCTGACAGTGTTCCTGAGCTCCTGCCTGATGAGTTGAGATCTCTGGGAGTTTGAGACATTAAAATAGGGCCCTGCAGCAAAATATAAGCAACACGGAGTCTGGAAATAATTTTGTTGCTTTCTGTTCAAGAAAATCCAAAATGTGCCAGTCAAAGCATGTAGTGACCTTTTCTTTTAGCGGCTGTTGGTGTACAACCACCCCCACCCTCCCCCCACCACCACCTCCACCACCAGCATTATTTCCCATCATATCACAGCAAAGCTTGAACAAACCTTTCTCCAGTGAACCAGTGAAAGAGGGCTGTTTGCTGGAAAAATGATCCCAATCCCCCACTTTGTGATGTGTCGGAATCCAGAGATTTATCTTTTTGTTATAATAGTATGTTTTACTTCAAATATAAAGAAAAGAGATACTTAGTGAAGTTTTGCATGTTTTATGGACGTACAACGAAGAACAATTATTTTCAGAAATATGATTGATGTTGGAGAAAAAAAACTTTAAAAAAACATCATCCCAGGCTGACAAAATGTGTCTCATTCATTCTGACGTGTCCCGTTTTAACTGCAGAGTTAATTAAATTCAGTTTTATTGATACAGCGCCTAATCACAACAGATGTCATCACACAAAGGAGTCCACAGACCATCCAAGACAATTAGAACCAACAGATTTTACTGAACTCAAAATCCAGTCAGTTCAAGTCTAGCTAAAGAAACAAGCAGATTGTCCCAAATATTCCTCTCCCCGATATAATCCTCCATCCTGAGCCCGCTGAAAACCTCTGTGGGGAAAACAAACTCTATTTTAACGTAAAGAAACCTCTGGCAGAAGCAGACTGAGGAAGGGAGAACATCTGCCTGAAGCAGCTCGGGTCTGAGAGAAAAGAGACGACACCACAACAGCATCTCAGAAACACAAGTTCATTATCAGAATAATGTCTTTAAGGAAAAGGGTCAAAAAGGAGAAACACAGTGAGGAAAGTTTACAGCACTGAAAATAAACCTGGGTTTAATTTCTTTTCTCCCCCATCAGTAATGAATAGTCCAGAGGTTTTTCTATGTTATTGGACTATTTTTCCAGACTAATTGTGTCAGATATTCTAGCTTTCTGTAGTCGGCTTTAAAATACAAAATGTAAATTATACTAAGAAGCTGTTTTGATTAATGACTTTCTCACTCAGAGGGGAAACATTGTCCTTTGTCAGGCTCATTGATGCCGTCGAGTTCTGAAAGAGTTTCTGTTCAGTGGAGCCTCGGTGGACGCTGGGAAGCCTCGCTATCTACCTTTCAGTCTGCATTTATAAAATTACAATGTTTCTGGACCTGTCATGAAGCTAAATGTACTTTAATATAATTAAATTCTTACTTGCCATAGTGAGAGATATCCATGATGAATAAAAGTAGAATCTGCACGTGGTCATTCGCTATAAGTACCAATTAAAGTCAATAATCACCTTGTAGATTTTAGTTTCTTGTGCCTCATGCTTCATCAAACCAAGTTCTATAAATGTTTGACACAGGGAAAGATTAGCATGTTCTGCTTTTCATGATTATAATGTGCTTTTTTTACTGGGTGCAGAGAGCAGCCCCATAATAACACACAGTAGCCCTTTAGTAGCTTTCCTTTTATGAAAGGAAGCTAATTTTCTGCTCACAATAGGCACAACTTGTTCTTTTTCAGCCTTTTGCCCAGGCTATTTCTTCTGCAAAGACAGTTACTTCCTCCCGAGCATGATTACAATGTGCTCTGATTATATTCATCTTTAGTGTTCTGATTATATTCATCTTTAGGTTGTACAGAGCGAGGAGAGGTTGTTCGTGGAAACGCCACGAGTCGACGTTTGTGTTGCATCTGGAACAAACAGCAGCCGGCTCCAGATGTCTCCAAAGCCGATTTCATTGTTCTACGGATGTTCGTTATTTGTGGTCGAAATATAGATTTTCTGCATAGTATCACAAAAGAAATGATGCTGCTCTCACAGTTGTGTTGCTTTGCTTGCTGGGTTATAAAAAAAAAAAATCTGTTATTTGTTTATTTCCAGTTGATTGCACTCCTCCATCAAACGGTATGTTATTCCCAGACGCTGACAGATGCCTGCTTTGTGCTTTGTGCTCTGCTTTATAGTCCCATGAATGACGACGAGCACGGCAAGGTGTTCTCGTATGCCGACCAGCTGCCAGTGTCTGAGATCATCCATCAGGTAAGAGATCCTCGTAAGCACTCAAACCCGCTCCGGGTTTTGTTTTGTTTTCCTTATTTGAAGTGTGGTAAAGCTCCCCTAAAGGAAGACTGGGGCGTGAAATCTACACCACACAAATGAATGGTCACGTAAAAAAGTTTATATGACGGCAAATGCTGCTAAAAGTGCATAAATGATATTGGGTTCAAGATGAATTCACCAAAATGGGAAATAAGTGAAGCATTTTAAGCTCGTGTTAAGTGCTGTTTATTTTCTTTGCCACTCAATTTTCTGTGTTATTTCTAATTTTGATTGGAACGTGTTTGTTTTTCTTTATTTATGTGCTTTTCCAATCAGTGTATCTGATTGGTTTGTCTCTACGTCTCATTGATCTCGTCATTCCCTCAAATAATTAAAAACAAAATTCTTGACGTGGTCATTAAGTGATGATGATTCCCGATCTGTTTACTTCTATCATTTCCCCTTTTCATTCCACTGCCCTGTTTATCTCCCTGAGCCTCTTTGTCCTCATGTTTTCCTTTGCCCACTCACTGTTTTAACATTGCCATAGGCATTACTGGTACTGTCACTTGTTAATAAAAAGCCAGTCAGTTGTTCTCTAGCAGTTGTTTATACAATTTGACCAAAAATGGAGGCAGCCTTGGAAAGAAATGAACTAACGAAGAATGCAATCATATAAATTCCAATTAAAGTAACAATAAAACTAAAAATGAGTGACAAAATAGCATTTCTGAAGTTTGAATTCAGTTTGAAATGAAAGCATATCAGACAAATCCTTTTGTTTAATTATCGTTTTAACTTTTTATTTAATCTTTTATACACGTCCGTATTTATTTCTGAACGTTTCTGAACGCCTTCCACATTCCTCCTTCATTCTGACACAGAGCAGAAAGTTTGGTGCACCATCACACTGTGCCGTTTCCATAGTGACAGATGTAAGTGTGAAATGTGGCTGCCTGCTCTTGTCGGTGTGGAGGGGCCACCGTGAAATCCAGCAGAATGGAGCGGCACGACTGCGGCCGCCAATGACGAATTCACCTCGTTCCCAAATGGATTGAGGCTTTCAGTCAGGTCGACCTTCACAAATGAACACCTCTTTCCCTCAGTCCTCCTTTTCGTGTTGCACTCTGCATTCAAAATTGTTGTTTTTTGGTCCTTTGATTGCTGGAGTTTTCCATTATGAGGCCATCAAAAATACTTTTCTGTATGTGTTTGTGAGAGGGAGGGAGGCAAACACTTTCCAGGCTTTTTAACATGACTCTCCGCGTTGTTGGAAGAAGGAGAACAAAATGTTTTCAGAGTTAGTAAAAAGGTGAAAAGGATTTTAGAGCCTCTGATCACACAGCATTCCAACAAATAGTCCGGATTTCCGTTGGATCGGATGACTTCTATCTAGTCTCATATCTGCTTCCTTTCATTTAAGCCGACTAGAACTTATCTTTTTCTATTGTTTACTGGACTATAACAAAATGGACCTTGTAAATAAGAAGTTATTGACCTCGTTTTGTTGGTAGTTAGTAGGTAGTAGGTAGTTAACGCACTCCCTCATACTAATGTGAAACAATTGAAAGTTGAAGTTGTGTGGAAATGGTCAACATAAATAACCTGTAGATGTTTTCATATGGTGTTTTTTGGGTTATTTTTTGCTCATTGGATTATTTATGCTCTATGTTGGAGCGGCATGCTGTGCAGAATTTACGAGGAGGACTAGGTGAGGATTAAATAACTGACAGGTTACCGACTTCAAACTAACTTTAACTGTTGCATTTTATGTCGTGGTTAATTTAGAAATTTGCGACTGAATGAAGCCTGCAGTGCAAAGCCAAACCGGACACCGCAAGGGCAAATTTCTTTTCATAGCACATTTCGTGCACAAGAAGATTCAAAGTGGGGCCAAAGTTGGACTTTCAGGTGTAAAAATCCCGTCAGTAAACTCAGAAGTTTGAGTTCACTCAGGCTCATAACACGTGAAGTCAGTTTTAAAGCAATTAAAGGCTGTTTTGACAGCACATTTCAAGGGTTTTCTCGTTTTGATTTCAGTGTCACGTGATCCATAAACAGAGATGTGGTTCCAAAAGATTTAAGCTTGGAGTAACAACACGGGCAGATTTTTTAACGCTTAAATTAATAATAGATTACATTTTTGATGGGTAAAGAGTGACAGTTTATCTGCTTCTCTCAGCTGCTTGTGTGAACACATAGAAAGTAATCTCTGTTGCTGAGTGGATGCCAAACTTCAAATCTGGCTTTTCGATTTTTAAAGCCTGAGCGCAGCGAGTTTGGCCCACAGAGATGAGGCTGACCACAGGCCTGCTCCCGGCCGGTCAGAAGTTTACCGAGAGGTGTGATGAGAAAACAGGAGGGGTCCCCGCGGCCCGCGCCGCTCCGGAATATTAGCTCAGGAGTGCCCAAAAAGGTCTGCAAATATTGGGTCTCATCAGATCTGCTGCCTGCTGCTCGCAAGAGTTTCTTCTAAACTCTTTGCTTCTATGGATTGAAAATGATGATCACACAATGGGGAAACTTGCACAATAACTCACACAAACACACTCCATTAAGTCGCTTCCATCTGCTGCTTGGCTCCATATCTTGCTCTCTCCCTCTTTGCCCTCCCCCCCCTCTCCTTTCATTTTCTGGTGCGTTTCTGTCTTTCTCCAGTTTCTTTTCAGCCGGTATTTTTTAAAAAGTGCATCCACACGTACAGCACACAAACACTCTGTGCAACCCAGCGACCCCTGGCAGGGATTTCGATTATCGGCTGGCGCTCCTGCTGGGCCGGAGATGGGAGCTCTGACAGACTGAGTCATCTCTCCCCCCTTTCACCGGGGTCCGTCTGCACTGCAGCAGAATGACCAATGTCCATCAGGCCCGCTCTGTTTGATTAGCTGTCATAGGAGCGCGGCGCCCCCTGAAATATCTTTGTTTTCCTGCTGCCGTGGCGACGCGGCCGATCAGACATTCGGATCTGATTGGACCCCAGACCACAGACCAGACTCTGGTCCGTTCAGCTCCACACCTGAAGGCATTCCGTGGCGGTCGCAGATAGAAATGAGGCTTCTTTGTCCCCTCAAAAACCCGGCATGGCACACAGGGCGTGCTATATGCTGGAAAAACTAATTCCTATTGTGTTTGTGAGCATGTGATGACTTAATTAGTGCCCTGTCGTCGGGGGTGATGAAAGGGCGATTCCTTCTCTGTGAAACTTCACTTATCTCACTCTCCTGCCAGCGCCTAATCACAATATGTTCAGTTCTGGAAATAACTCAAGCTCCCTGCCTCTCACTCTCTCTCTTTTTTTCCCTCTTGTGTATTGTACAGCAGCCACCCCCCCCCCCTTTCGCGGCTGTGAGCTGTGGTCCCTGGCGTCAAATTGTTATTTGTTCTTTTGCCAGCTTGACGCCACCCCATATGGCTCCGGAGAATTGAAAATGGAAACAGTGAAAATTAATGCTTTGCCTGCCTTCCCGTCGCTCGCCAAATCCCTCTCCCCTCGCTCAGCCCGCAACAATGACACTTTTGAAAATGTGGATGTTAGGATTATTTGGATCACAGGCCAAAAAACCCCAATCCGCGTCTGTTTAATGAAACATCAACTGGGATTTGCTTTGATGCTCAGAAAATTCCGATTTTTTTTTTTTTTTTATTGTCTGGAAAGGCGAAACATGCTCGGTGTGTGCATAATACGCCCACTTCTCCGTCTGCCTCAGCGTTTACTGGAGGCGTAAATGTCAAGGCAATACAGTGGAGTGTCCCGGCAGTGCACGCCGGCAGGAAACCTTCCTGCATCCGGCCCCGCACACCATAAATTCGCTGCCGTTTTGTCCTTGGAGTGCGCTTGATAAGGTGCTTCAGACTTCCCTCCGGACCGCCGGCGTCGTCCACATCCATGTTAATTAGCCCCGATCAATCACACAAGCGGCTATTAATTGATTTTTGCCGCTGAATTGAATGCAGGGTTAAAAAATAAATAAATAAATAAAAGAATTCTTTGAAGGAAAAAAAAAAAAGAAAAGAAGACCGCTCCACAGCATCCCCGTCCTTGCCGGTGGGATGAGAGGAGTCTAATCGGTGAAGGTCAGCGATTATTCGGCACTTTTTAGCTCCCGCTCTCCCGTCATCTGGAGACTGGTGTCATCCTCGTGTTGGCTTCAGACTTATTGGGGAAGGACTGTTTTTCAGAAGCACAGTGGGCCCTGGGGGACCTTTTGTGTGACCAGTATAGATTCCACACACCCCTTAAGCATTTCCGTGTCAATTTTCTAGCATTTGCATCCGTCGGTTTTTATTAAACTATATAACAAAGAAATGGCCTTTTTTTTGCCTTTATCTCTAATGGTCGTAATTTTCTTTTGACGTTGACGGCCACAGATAAACGGCTCGTGTCGCCTCAGGCTTTAAGAGGAGGAGCACACAGATGTGCTCTGGAGGGCAGTCCTGACGGGGAAGGTGATCGTTGTCGTAGTTCTTTTAAAATGAGGTTTGACTGCGTAAAGAAATTAAGACATTATTGATCCAGCTACGTACAATGACACGCAAAATGATTTGGTTATTAAAAGGAAGATTAGGTTCACGAGACTTACTCGGATGAGAAACTGTATCACCACCTTTCACGGAACTTTTACCGGAAGTTTTTTGTCTTCTGTCCGGCTCTCCTTTCCCTTCCCCTCCTGACATGTGCTGATGTGGCCACCTGTCACACTCCATTCGTCTCCCTTTGCCGCTCGGTGTCCCAGGAGCTTCGCCTCTAGCACACACACAAACACACACACACACACAAACAAAGGGATGTATACCCACTAAGAGCCCCAGTCACACACACACCTCAGCCTACCAATGCCTCAGAGGTCAGCTGCCCCCACTGGCCTCATGCTCCCAGTCATCTCTTCTGACCGTCCTCCTCCTGCTGGTCACTGGACTGCAGATGAAAGAATACCAATTCACATCTTATGTTTGAGCCAGAGCAGACAAAAAAAAAAAAGACAGCATTCGTGCATATTTTTGCTGCATTAACACTGGCCTTCATGGGATTTGTCTCAGGGGGAGAAATCAAATCCAAAAAGAGGTCTCAAGCCAGCTGTCAATTTTTATTTTCTACATTTTTTTTTTCCTTTTTCTGTTGTTCTTTTTAAGCTGAACACCCACTTTGATGTGTGCTATTGCGATGTCAGACAAACGAGGTCGTCTGAGATGCCTCCTGTTATTTCTGTCAATCTCTCACAAAGCAGCCTTCATTTGGATGTTAAAAAGCATCCTTTTACAGTCAGAGCTTCATTATCTCTGCTCCTCACTGAAGTCGGTCTGTCTGTTGGAGGACTCTGTTCTTGGTTTCTGTCAGAGCCGCTGAGGACGGGGCGCTGACTGATACATTTCCCACCCTTTCAAATCTGCCACATTTGTTTCAGAACCATTTTAAAAAGGATTTGACTATTTTTTTTCATCAGTCCTCAGTTTTTTTCCAGCGGGAACGTGAGAGCTGCTTTAAAATGTTCCTTTTACCTTAGTGTATACCCTTCACATTGCGCTTGATTAAAGCTGCTTTGGCAGCCTTTTCTCTTTTGGGAAATGATCGCAGAGGTTCGGCACATCTTTCCTTTAGATATTTCTCCTAATTCCTCTTTGCAGAAACTATTTTGTACGATGAGCTTCAGTGAACAGGGATGTTCTCCTCCACTTTCAGGGTCACAGACAGACCTCCATAGATTCCTTTATTGTTTGTTTTTATCCTCCAATGATCTGACCAGTATGTCTTGTGCCTTTTTAGTGGGTAATGGCCTCTATCTGGCCACTCTACTATGAAGGTCTGAGTGGTCAAATGGTGAATTTTCCCGTATTCATAGCAACCGTTGCTTTGTTGGTAGTCTGCCTGCTTGACCAAGGTAATTTTTTTTCTCTCTGGTTACCTAGTTTAGCAGAAAGCTCCTAGAAACCTCGTCTGAGGGAATGCCCTTCAATAGGAAAGTGCTGGATTGTTCACTATGGATTGGGAGTAGCTTTATTAGTGGAATTTTCTGTGTGTTTCTAGTTAGGAATAAAGACGAGAACCTGACTGGAAGGTTAGAAAAATATGGTGCCTAATTGTAATTAAAGCAGTTCTTGATTAAAATGTTTCTCCACTGTGACAGATGTTTCATTCAAAGTCAGAACCCCTGGAACCTTTCCTTTTTAATCAGACTTGGTTTGCCTTTCAGTGCTTGAATGCAGAAAAACTGTGAGACTATGAGCGGGACGCGTCAGCTGATGTCTGCCACCGGAAAGCACCTTTGAATTAGCAGCTGTTAACCTCGGACTCTCAGCCCCGACTCCGTCCAACCGTCTGCCCGTCTGGGGGCTCGGCTCCGACACAGGCTGCCAACGCTTCACAGCCTCCGCTTTAGCATTCTCTATGGCAGCCGAACTCTATCGATTTGACTTGATTGAGCTGTTAAATAAATTTAGAGTCAGACGTAATCCAATTTCACCGCCGTCCATCGGCCTCCCCACGTTGGAAACTGGCACCGTGGACTGCCCCGACAGCCTTTACACGCTCACACAGGGCACCCGGGTCGCACAGAGGCACGAGAACACGGGCGCGCACTTCCTGGGGATGACCTCCAATTCTCTGAGATTGGCTCAACTAATAAGAAATGTAATGTTTTTTTTTTGGGGTGGGCCAGGCAGAGCAAAAAAAAAAAGTCTATGATAATGACTGTTCTAAAAGGGATCTCATGAATTTGACCCGGTGCATTTATCATTCAGGGGAGTCAAGTTCATTACCCCCTCCCCCTCCCCCGCCCCTTTCTAAAGGAAGGATGAGGCACCACTGAAAAGCCTATCTGAGACTGATAGCGATTGTTCAGCTTTCCGCGGACAGAGTTTGTTCAGTAGTTTGCAGGCAGGCCCAAAAATAAATATACCAGAGGAGTTCGAGTACTGCCGACGGCAGATTTCTCTGCCGACTGGGTGGCAATTTCAGTCACTGGACATATCCAGCTATCGCCTCAGCACTGAATGTGCCAGCCTCTCATTTATATGTGCTGACAAATACAGCGGAGGACTCCATTCTACATATGGCCATTCAGCACTCCTCGCCTCTTGTTTGAAGAGGACATTCAGCAAAATATGAGACCGTCTACTTGAATGAAATTGCGAGGCAACGGCACTCTTTCAAAACTGAAATTCTACCAGTGAGGCATCAAGATCAGAGGAAAATGTTCTGCGCGTGAGCCAATTTAACGTGTTGCTCTTACAACTTGGTTATATTACAATGATTTCTGGCACTGTTCACAATTGTAAGGCGTTCCAAGGCTTGAAGTGATGTTCTTTTTCGCCCAGCTCTGCAGTGCAAGAAAGAAATCATACAAGCAGGAGCCCAGATAAAAGAAATAATGACTCTTTTTTTTTCATTATTCCTTTTTTCTTCCCTTCATTTTCATTCTGCCCATAGTACAGCAGCATGAGTCCAGCTTCAGGTTCTGAACTGAAGGGCCTCAATGTCCAGCAGATGCTCTCTCTAAGCCTTGAAGTAATAAGGAGGCAGCGTGTTTGTCTTTGGAGTGTTTTTAATTTCACAGAACACACTTTTCTAAAGAAGAACTTGGTATCAAAAGGCACGCGATCAAAGCTAGATCCGAATCTGATCTGGGAAGTCTTTTGATGCCACGGTTCAGTCGGGAGTAACGAGTTTATTACCTTTTATGCTGATTAGCACAAACTTTGATAGGTGTTTGGTCCTTTTCCTCTAGTGCTCTTCAGACGTTGCCGTGCAGATGGAGCTCGGGCCGCTCGCCCACGCTGGAGGCTGAGGTGGAAAAGGTCGAAAAACAACCTCAGAAATGCCGTTTTCCTTTAGTTATTAGCTCCATAGCTAATAACCTGTATATAGTGATGGTGCTGGATGGTCAGATCGGTCCCCACCCTCTGCTGCGGCCGGTGGAGGACGGGTGCAGAAAAAAGGGCGTCGTGCACGGCGACTGCTGTCGTGGCTTTAAAGCGCCTCGCGTTAAGCCCCCCTACAGGTGTACGCCGGGGATTTGCGGGATGCCCGGCCTTACTTGCGATCGGAAAAAGTACGGCGAGGGATAACAGAAATCTCCTCGGCGCATCCTCGCAGCCCATCCGTAGCTTCATCGGCGGCAGAGGAGTTTGGAAGATTTTTAGAGGTTAAATCTCATCTCTCGGCGGAATATTGCCGCCGCATTAGCATATAAATGTGCTCCTTGTGAGATGCATGTTTAATACGAGGCAGATTTAAAAGTATAATCATACACAAAGTGATGATGTGGCAGTGAATGGGACAAACACAAGACAGGGGAGGTGTACTGATGAGCTCCACCACCCGCTTCCCCCTGTGAACTTTTGTGTCCGTGTGCGTGAGACTGCAGATAGCGCTCATAAAGTGTTTGAGGAGATAAAGCGAGCGCGCGTGGGGCTGAGCGCCCGCCTGTGTGAATGACAGAACAATCAGCGGTGGCCTCAACAGGAGCAACGTACACACCATCACTAACCTGCCCTCTTCCCCCCCCCCCCCCCCCCCCCCCCCTCTGTTTTCCCCCCCTCCTCACCCGCAACCCCCCGCAGAAACCAAAGCAGAAGGACTGGCATCCTCCTGACGGCTTCATCCTGGGCCTGTGGACTTTGATCCTGCTGGTGTTTTTCAGGACCTACGGCGTCAAACACCTCAAACACATCTTCTGACGACCCGGCGTTCGGCCGGCTGGACGCCCGAGGACGTGCAGCCGAGGGGTTCGTCGGGGGATGGCTCCTTTTTTTTGTCGCACACTGATATTTCTGAACGTGGAGGTATTTGCAGCATTTTGACGTAGGGCTGACAACTCTCGGTTCCTCTTTTCTTTTCTTTTTTTTTTTTTTCTCCTGTCGGGCTGATGGCTCTCCGCTCCCGTTTGGAGAATTTTGTGTCTTTCAACATAGATATTTATTTCCGCGTCCAATTTTGTGCACTGCGAAAGTGTTTCTCGGTGGCGTGGCGGTTTAAAATGCTCCGAACTGAGCCCGGGGATAATTTGATTTGTTTTGTGAGCGCGTCGCACCGCATATTTCAGCGGCGGCGGCCTATTTGTTTAAGTGCTCCTCTGAACGTCTGCTGGGTCAGAACACAGCGAGAGTGGGGCTGATTGGCTGAGAGTGGGCTGTGGAGAGATTACTATTTAATGTCCCCCCCCTGTCCATATACATTACACCTCTTGACCGTTGTATCACCCTTATGAAGGATAACAATCGCGCATAATCCCATCTGCCGTGATGGGCCCATCCACTTCCCCGTTCGGTGAATTGCCCTCCCTGTGGAAACATCCATTAGCTTCCAAGCTGTGCTCACAGCTTGATTGTATTCCGGGCGACGGGCCGCTTTTTTTTCTCGGCCGTTTTGCGTCTCGAGGCAAGTGAAAGCCTCTGACAGAGGCCGGCCGTCCAGATCGAAGCGGCTTTTTTCCTCTGCGTTAGGCTCATTGTCTGGGGCGGGGAGTGGGTGACTGATGCCGGAGCAGCGTGGATTGAACTGGCGGAAGTTTATCTTCACTCCTCGGGCGCAAAGACCCGCCCCATCGGCTTCCCGCTGCCAATCTCCCTCGCAGCCCAAATGGAAAAATAGATGGAGATGGAAATGAAACCGTATGTATCAGAAGGCAGCTGCTGCGTCAGCCATCGCCTACCTTTCACATACATTATTTATGCAACGCTTATTCTTTTTCCCTCCCTTATTTTTATTTTGGGTAATCCTCTTCTCCCTGCCCTCCTTTCAGAGCAGGAAAGCACATTTTATTTCCTCATTTGGAGGATTCCGATGTCTTGATTAAACATGAAACACTGAATGAAAAGAATAAATGTACATCTTTAATTGCCTGATTTGTTTCTTAAGCCTTTCCTAATTGCTCTTAAATAACTTTGAATGGTAGAAAAATACCAGATCTGCTTTTCTTTGAAGACGACACCATTAGTTTGACTTTTCCATTTCACGATGGTATGCTGTGCTACAGATAGGGTAAGCCTATCTTTTTTTTTATTTATCCCACACAGACATGCTTGGATTCGGAGGAGCTTGAGTTGACTTACACTCCTGCTCTATTGTTTTTCCCTGCTGGAAACATTTCAAACAGACCACGGAGGCTTTTAAATGCGGCTTCCTTTCTCTTGCAGCGTTGTTTTTTCAAAAGGCCGAGCAGCCGCTCAAGTCTCCACATACAATCAGCCTGCTCCAGGCTGGCAGCAGAGACAATATAACTTAAAGCCACTGCATCTCAGATGGAATTGTTTGATCTTAAACACTCTTCAGAATGGACTCGGTGTCCTGTGTTTTTTTCCTGCTGCTACTTCAGCAGCAGCAGGAGGAATTGAACACGCTCTGTTTCTCTCCCAGGCCCTCCACTCTGCTGTCACTATGGTTTCCCTATGCTAATAAAGATCAGTGTCTGTTTTCCGTCACACCCGACTCGCCGGGCAGGAGGGATATTGGAGCGGCCAGCTCCGGAGAGGCAGAGAGGTTTCGGGCTGAAGAGTCGCGCAGGCTGGTCTAAATTTGTGGCACAGATTGTTCGAGCCAACAAGAGTGTCCGTCTTCGCCGCCAAGAAAAATAAACTTGGGCTTTTCTAAAGTGGAGCAGAGGCAGCAATAGCCCCATGTAGCATCTGAAATGAATGATTTATACACACACACACTGTTCGGAGACGTGGTCTGACATAATATTTGAAATCTTGTCATATGAACAAGTCATTTGTTCACATAACAATACCTTACTGAAAACACCAGATCCTCAACATGTAAAAAAATAGATAAATGAGGAAATCATATTTCAGCACACCACGTCTTTTCCAGTCTGATGGAGTTGTGCGTGTCACAATATTGTCACTAATATCGTGATCTTTTGAGCCTTATTATTTAACATGCTCTTTGTTTTCTCATTACACTGCACATAAATGTACACAATTTTATGGAAATATATTTTTAGGAAAGTCTGATAATGCTCAAAAGGGTTCACTTACTTAACCTCTTGTCTTCTGACTGAACGGTGCCAGCCGGAATTCTACTTTTCCGGGGAAATGATTGTTTATTAATCGTAGGAGTCTTTATTTGGTTGTTTTAAAATGGAGGCCGTATCTGTTTCTGAAGGCAGGAGTTCCTGGGAAGCAGGAAGTGGATTGTAGGATTTCGAAGCCTCCGAGTGAGATGAGGACTCGGATTTAGATCTAACCGAAGAAATACAATGTCCTCACAGACCTGATTTTGCTGACCCTCCGCTGAAAAGGTGAGGGCAGCCAATATCCAGCTGTCCAAAGCTTCCTACAGATGTGTTCTGGCACGGCTTTGATGAAGGACTGAGGGTATCTGCAGCCATTTGCTCCCTCTCTGAGAATCGCCCGCTCCTATCCATCCAGCAGAGGTTTACAGAGATTGAAACTTCCTTGCATTACTTGTGAGTGCCTTGACACGGACTAAAGAAAAAGAAAAATCATTTCAGACAGCTTCTGCAAGCTTAGTTTGAGGGGATGAGTCAGACAGCAACTCCGAGTTTATTGAGGAAAAACCTGTCAGCGAGAAGTCCCGGTTCACGGAGTCGGTTACGTGTCAAGTGACCTCCTGAAAACCCTCCAGATTCCATCATCTTAGGGTTAACAGCTCTCAGCCCTCAGAGAAGGGACAGAAAGGGCTGTGTTTGAAGGTTGGTTTCGGCCTCGAGAAGGAAGCACATTTTGTGGTTTAAAAGGAGGCTTGTGATAGGAAAACAGGCAGATCAGAACCGACAGGAGGAAATAATCCATACTGAGATCAAGTCCACTGATGGGATTACTTACGTTTTATAACTCGGATCCCCCCAAAGAACGGCAACATGATCATCTGTTTCATTTCCTTTTCTATTTACAAAAAGTCCACAAAGTAGAATATTTCAGTGTTGTCAGCGGCCTCTTAATAATTCAGCAGATTCAGGTCTGTTTCTGTAAAACCCCGCCCACTGAATCATCCTAAAGTTGCCTTTACGAAATGAACTTTTGCAGATTTTAAAAGACACCTCACTAATTTGTTTCATTAAATAATTGTATCCTCCAGTTCTCAGATGTTCTTTTCAGCATGAATTCGGTTAAAAAGCCTTCGATTTTTTTCTCTGGTCTTCAGTACGCCGGTCAGTTTCCGCTTCAGACAAATTGGGAACAGCCATTCACAGCTGGATCAACATATCTGTAAAAAATAGAAACAGAGCTTTGCTACACTGCACGGTATTAAATCTTAAATGAAGTGTTTGCGATTCATGAGAGATGAGCATGTGCTCGTGTCTGATGAGGAAGTGCAACCTGAGAGATGCTGTCATGGTGTGAGCATCTCAGACCAACAACTGTGCTCTCATTAATCACATTCTGAGGGGGGGGGGGCGGCAATCAATAGGGGCTCGGATAGCCTTATTGTAATGTTAATATATTATATGGCTGTCAGGAAGATTTATTCATTATTAAATAAGTGTCGGCCTAAGTGGGAACACTACAAAGCCATTGTGGAAGTGCAAAAGCCATCATTCTTCAAAAGGCCACTGGAGAGTGACTCAGTCACATTAAATGGGAAAATCAACCTGGTTGTATAACCAACATACTTTCTTAGTGTTGTTTGTACGTTTTTCCAGGGGTGGAATCTGACTTGAGAGCAAGTTTTATATTGACGTGAATCTGAAGTTTTTGATGAACACATTCAACATTTCCTTCCTCCATCCACCATTTTATCTAAATTTGAATTTGATGGTGAAATGTATAAAAAAAAAAGTGAAGAGAAGATAACACAGACTTGGATGGATAATATGAAATTATAACTATTAATTATTATTATAAAGAGGTTAGTAACTGCTTACTTACAAAAGGAGCACCTAAAAGAGGGAGAGTCAATCAGAAGTAAACTGCGGTGAAATTTAGAAAACAGAAAAATTGATATTGGATGAGATCTCCAGGCCCTCGGGCAGAACTGCATTAGAAACACACGTGATTCTGTAATGGAAATCAATGAGGGGCCTCAGGAGCACTTCCAGTAATAATTGTCTGTGAGCATGGTTCACGGTATGGTCCACAAATGAAGGTAAAGCTCTATCACGCAAAGAAGAGGTGAGGCGCTACCACTATCCATAAGAGCCAGCCGTCCTCTCAGGACTATAGCTCGTTTAAAACGGACCGAAGCAAACTGGAGAACTCCTCCGCGGTCAGACGAATTGGAAATGTAAAATTCATTTGGAGAATTGCGGAAGCTATATCCACTACTTTACCAGCACTTGCAACCTGAACAATGGAGCAGCACCGTCAGCACTAAAATGTACAAACAGGTTTTAGGGGCAACATATGCTCCCATCCAGACTCCCGTTTGTTTCAGGGGAGACCTTGCACATTTTTGCGAGTCCATATTAAATCTCATCCAGCATCTCCTACAGCGGCATGGCTCCACAGTGATGTTCAGAAGATTTGGTGCATAATAAAGCACCAAATAATACAAAGAAGACCCAAAATTGTGGGCAGCTAGAATATTATATCAGACGAGACTTTCATCTATAAAAGATCTAAATACTTCTCGATGCCCAGATGTTTACTCTGTGAAGTGATGTTCAGTATTAAACACCTTTTTTTTTTTTTTCATGTCTTGATTCAAGATTTAATGATTTTTCCGGTGAACTAATCCAACATTTAACTTTCATTTATCTCCGTCTATTGTGAATAATATCATCGCTTTGCAAATTGTTCCGCTCACATCCTCTCAGCATCCCCACTTCTCTGGAATGAATGGTGTATTATATCAAAACTTAAAGGAACGCTCAATCTTTTCTTTGCAGGACTTTGAATGGCAGGTGAGTCAATGTCCTTATTGCTCTTAAGTTCTCTCTTCGATTTACCGCTTTCAAGTCTCAAAGTTAAGATACCCGAACCGATAATGGATAAAAACGCTGAGTTCCAGGGCTCAAAACAGCAGTCGTGAAGCTAATGGGTGATACCGAAGCTATGTCCATTTTAAACCTATCATAGAGGCAGACTGTGGAAGCCAAAAAAAATCTGTTTCATTCGAGTGCTTGACTGCATGAACTCAAACATTGATTGTCTGTACAAAAGATTCTTTGATTTTAAACCAATCAGTTGTGTATAGATAGGTAATCCATTTGGCCATATATGTCACATATCTGGGTCATGTTCATTATGTCGTTATATTAATAGCGATTTGTTAAAAACTACTGCGGGGATGCTCTGCAAAAAGATCGGGACATCTTTCTAGGTTGTGTCCTCCCCTCTGGGCTTCTGTCATGCTTTTCATACACTTTGGAGCGTTTTACATCCTGCTGCTTTGTGTTATAAACATGCAGAGAGGAGCAAAAGTTCCTCAGCCTGACTTGTATTCTCCCCATCGCAACAAGCCATTAATCTTCCCATGCAGATGAAAGACACTTTATTGATCAGGTGAAGGTTCTACAGCCTAATAATTGAGGTGAGGCGTCCCTCCGCTGTACCTGATTTCCAGTTGTTACCTTGATCTATGTGCCTCACCTTCAGGCGAAAAGACAGTTCAGTACCATTAAATTCACCCCAAAAAAAAAAAAAATGTTCCTGCGCTCACATACGAGCAAGTTGAAGGATCTATTTGTAGCTCTCAGGAGTAATGAGTCGGCCTTGTAGCTCTGCCTGTCTTTCATTATTATTTCAACATGACACAGCCTGATGTCACAACCAGACAGAAAGAGCAGGATTGAGGAGGAAAAATGGCAGCTGCTGTCAGTCCTGGGTGGAAGTTAGTCACTGGGTTCCTATCCTCCTCACGAATCACCGTTTCTGGCTGGAAATAATCGTACACACGTCGTCACATTTCTACCTCAGTTCTTTTCACATCAAAACACTGATGGATGCAAAACCACCTATAGAAAGCGTTTTATTCACTGGACTAATAATGACCCACGGCTGACTAATGTTGATACAGAGAAGAGGACAGTAATTTAACCAGCAACCCTGGCTGCCTGGACAGAAATATTCTAATGACTCTGAAAAAAATAGTATTCTTATTGTGCTTCAATAAGTCACTGATTGGATAAAACGTTCACAATCCATTTGGCATTTTACAGGGTAAAATGAGGAATGCCTACTGTTTTCTGCAGTACAGCTGCCATGTTTGCACCTATTCAAGGTTTGACTTCCATCACTGTCCCCCAAAACTCAGCCGATTATGACATTTTAATTCTGCCTCTATCTTATGAAGCATCCCCCTCTGCTTATTATAACCTACTCCAAATCTGACTCTGCTCCAAATCTGACTCCGTTCCAGTTAAAAGGATGAGAAAAGCAGTTTTACCTGGCAGCGTCTCAATCAGAGTACCATCCTAATCAGGTTAACATCAGAATACTGATGTGCATGTTGTCATTGTGGGTGCTTGGTGAAAATGAAATAACTTCATGGTTAAATAAACAGTAGACTTTTGACTCATTTTAAAATTCCCTTTCTTTGAACACAGTTCTGAACTGATTTTGGTTTTGACATTTGAACCAAACGTTTGTCATTTGTACATTTTTCTTAGTCTTTTCAACATGATGCTTGTACATCTGTACATATTGTCCCACCACTGTGGAAAAAGCCCCATAAGTTACTATCACATCCTCCAGTATTACTTTAAAACAGCTCAAAGCTCTCCGATCATGTATTTGAAACTTTTTTTTATTATTTTATCTGTGTGACATTTAACCACAATGTGTCAACAACTCTGCCGTGGGATATTCCAGTCCCATTATGTTTGAAATCACATTTCAGCTTTCAGTTTGTGCTAATTGGCTCCAGACATGGGAGAAGAAATTTGACAGATGCTCAGCGAGGAGGGGAATTATCATATTTTCCAAAATGTCAGACTACAAAAGTTATTCAAGAATCAAGAATCTCAAAACTGACACGAGTTTAGGCTTGACAAATGTGAAGACGTTTTCTTTTCCCACTGTTTACCTGATATTTTACATTTTAAGCTGCTGTTTTCTACAGCAAACACTCTGAAAACATCCCCTCCTCCCATTTTACAGATAAAACAGGCGGGAGCTGCAGCCCCTAAACCGCTTATCATGATTACATTTAGTTAAAAAAATCACAAATATTCAGGTAGTTAACACCGTAATTGACACAACTTGGCCGCAGCGGTTCCCAGATGGGTCAGCATCTGCGGAGAAAAAACAAACACCACTTTGCTACATGAAAAAGGGGGCCTCGCTTTTCAAGCCAGACCGCAGTTCTTCACAATGTGCGAGAGGCTATCGTGCGGCGGGAAACATGCTGTCACGGCGTGAGCCCGTACCAATCCTGAGCCCCGGCATCTGCCCTCTCATGAATCACGTTACACGGGGACGCCGACTAAATCGATACAGACTCGGCATCCGTCTGTATTCCTAAGATAGCTTCGCGTCTGGTCACTTTTTACCTTCCTGGCACCTGGTTTTTATTCATGAAGACAGAGTGAGGCGAGGGAGTCCGCATATAGGCCCATAAAACACAGTCTTGGAGCAAGAATGACAGATCCCATGCTCGTGAGTTAGGCAAAAAAATGAGAAAAGACAACACTCTTCGGAACGGTGTCTCTCCCTTCCTTGCGAGGTGATGCGGGCTCACAGATGAATTTATAACGATGGATGCTGCCTCTGCACCCCGGCCCTCCATCTTCATCTCCCACTTGTCTGGTGTGACACGGCTGTGCTTTTTACATGGAAATCCGGCTAGTAGTTAAATAAATTGCACTATTAACTGCTGACAGGAGCTAACAAAAGCCTTATGATATACACCCGCAGCAACTGAGGGGAAGCGCACACAACAGATAAAGCCTCCCAGAGATTGTTACCCACCTGTCAGTCACCCGGGCTGCGCCGCAACAAGGTGGCAAAGTTTACCTCGGCAAAAGCGCGCGCATATGAAAGGCAGCGTAAATGAAAGTAAGCGAAGTGATTTATTTCACTACTCTGAGAGAAACTGAGCCTTTGTTGTGTGAGACGGTTGGGGAGGGGGAGGGTGAGGGGGGGGGTCTACAGAATCCCATCAAACTCAAACCGAAGAGTTTTTTTAAAAAACTGTTGAGAAATTTCAGTGTCGGAAGTGATGATTTTTAAACTCATCTTTTAAAACGGCCAATTTGAACTGGCGGTGCATCGTTATTCTCGTTCAGCCCGCACCGTCTCCACGGCTACAGCTCAGATCCCGGGCAGTTAACGGTGTTTTTCCTCTAGAAATCCCGCGGAGGTCCTCAACGGAGAGGTGAAACTCAAGCGGCATCCTCCGGGGATTCCTCCTAATAAATAAATGCATCATCTCTTCACACACATTCAAAGAGCAGCAGGGTCCCACGCTGAAACACGGCATGCATGCTGTTTACTGGGACCAGATCTCGTCTCCTCGTATCACTGTACCAGCCTTAACAAGTGAGTTCAGTCAGTTTGTCAAAGCCTCATTTTTAAACTGGGTCACCTCGTTTAAGAAAAATATTACTCAGTAAGGATCAGTGTTCATCTGAGGTGTTTTTTCCCCCCCCTTTGTCAGCTATCAACAGGTGGTTTTTTCCATCCTCGGCCTCCCTGGTCCGGCCCCGGGAGTCACGTGTTCAGGGTCGGCGGCGGCGGGGGGGGTGGCGAGGCCTCCAGCGAGCGGTTGGCGGGCAGCGGCGGCGGGCTCCAGTCGGGCTGGTAGAAGTGGATGTCAAACGTCCGCGCCCAGCTGGCGAACACCCGCTTCTCGGTGATGAAGCGGTGGTGGCTGCCGCGCCGGCCGCGCTCGTGAGAGATGTACATGGCGCACTCGTCCGGGCCCCGCGGCTCGTAGTAGTGGTAGGGCACCGACTGGTGCTGGGGGCCCCTGCAGGAGACGGACAGTTCACGTTAGACGACAGTTGACATTCAAAAGCATTTTGAAAAGCGTGACACCATCAAGTGTTTTTCCGTTGATCCGCATTCACTTATCTGTCATCTGCCATGCCCCGCGCACATAAATGAAACTATCAATCAATCAATCACTTTATTTTGGTAAATTGTCCACGTTAAACACAAGAAACAACAAAAGGAAAAAAAGAAAAAAAAACAATAGACAAACTCACAATTTACCAAAAAAGGAATGGGCCGAAGCAAAGCTTATTCTTGCCTACCCTATTTTTTTTACCTTACAACCTACCAGGATTTCTTCAAATTCAGATTCAAATACATAGTACATATATAGATCTACATAACTACTACTACAAACTTTAATATCTTCAAGTGGCACCTACATCTTGGCTGAGAAGTACAATAAGTTGCAGCGAGGCATCTTTTAAATTAAGTGCAGTTTCTGTAGCTTCCTCTCAGACAAAATAATTCAAGACTCTTACAAGGTTAAAAGAAAGACGCGGCACGAAAAATTAACACAAAGGAGCACCCCAAACATCAAGAAGCCAAAATAGGCAAACTCCTTGATGCGATGCTGATCAGGGAAAACATTACATCTTCCACTCACGCTGATTTCAGAAATACAGAGACTCTGAATGCTCAGCAGTGCTGGAGGCTGAGGAAGTCTGCATAGGTTCTCTCACACCAAGCAGGGAAAGGGTTTAAGCACACGTAAAGTTTCAGTTTGCAAAAAAAAGACCATTTTTTTAAAGACCCATTAAGTGTTAAACATCCCTGGAGTCAGCATTTGGTTTCTTTAATTGTTAAAAGTTGTTCTTGATAAAGTTCATGGTTCACACTCTTTAAATATTCCTTCCTTTTTTATTGGAATGAAATTTAGGCCACATATTTGTGTATTTCACGTTTCAAAATCGGTCTTAACGAGTCAACTTCATAACTTGTCACTTCTTTGTTAAATATTTATGAGTTTATTTCAAATCATTTTCAGACAGTAGCATTTTTTAGCAGCATCCATCATGGAGTCATTTACCAACATCTTGTTTATTTTCTCAAATGTGTCTTAAATGTGTCTTAAATATGATCTGGATCATCATTTATGTGATGATCATCATATATGTGATGACCTACACCACACCTATTTAAAGCAATTTCTGATGGTCAAAACGTGCTTTTATGCTTAGAAAACAGTTTTTTTTGTCAGGTTTACTGTCAGAAAAGATGCTATGGGATGAATATTCTCAATGGTGAATCATCACACAGTAAGTAAAATAAGTTTGTGTGTGTGTGTCACACGCTTGGTCTCGCATTTCTCATTTTTTTATCAGAAGAAATGCTCGCTCTGTCCGGGCTCTTCCGTTCAAACTGTAAATTTAAGTGCATCCTTCGAGACATTCTCAAAAAAGATCCCAGAGACAGCTTTCCTGCGCCGCTTTCTTCTGCGTGTTCAGAAGGCGTGACTGATTGGGCCTATTGTTCCTTTGTTTTTGTGCATGTGTCTTGTAAATCAGCCCCGAGTCGGTTTGTAACTTTTGGCAACAGGCGCTGTCGCTGTAATTGCTCAGAACCGGTGTCTTATGGGAACAGATCTCATGTCCCTCCCCGGCCTCGGTGCACACGGAACAGAAAGAAAACAAACCTCATTATTAGAAATATATACGGACGTAAAAAGGTTTTTTTTTTTTTATTTGTGGCCGCTAATGTGAAATTAAATCACACAGTTTTTCCCTCAAAAAGGGGAAAGGAAGGTCCCTGTTAGCGTAGAGTAGCGATGGAACATCAAAGCAGAATTCCCAGATCCCTCAAATCATGCAAGCATGTCTCTAATATTGCATGTGATAAATCATTTATGTTTATTAGTTATTTATTAATTCTCTAGCTTGAAAAATATGTATGATTCATGTCTGCAAAGCATATCCGACATGACATTTGAAAAGTACGGACTTTAAATCCTCAGATCTTCCAATCAAATCTAAAGACCTCAGTTGTCATGCTAGCTAAAGGGATTGGTCCGTGTTTAAGAAATGAGCCAACATTTGGTCTTTATCACTGTCCAGACTGGATTTGCCTTTAGACTCAAATAATAGAGTTTTGAAATCAAATCAATAAGAGACGGGGTCAAGGATATACAGCACATTACACTGTTTGTTCTTTTTTTTTATTTTTTATTGTGAAATCTAAGAAGATTTGCTCCTTGTTCAATAAAATCCCCCAATTAAAGTGCTAGCTGAGACGAATGAGACGTGAGGTGTAAATCAAACCATTAAACTCTGCTAACGAGGGCTGTTGCCGGGAGCACGGCAGAGTCAGAAATCACTCGGTATTCCATACTTTCTCCCACATGGGACCACCGTACTGCTCATGGAGTCTCTGGGTTACGCACACAATTTTCTCATCTGTGTCCCCGACAGCAAAAATGTCAAATCTAGACATGCGTGGAAATGATTTTTTCTACATATCTCACCTTTACACCTCTACACCTTTTCTAAACCTCTCATTTTTTCATCCAGTATACAGGAGCTGCTACGGTTTGCAATGAGCACTGAGTTTGTTGTTGCCATTTGCAACTGTATTGAGTCTTAATCAGTAAGAGAACATGCAAATGCACATGTTCACCATTAAGTTTTGAGCCACCTCTGACCTCTATGTTTTTGCTTTAGTCGAGCTCAGCGTTCTGTAAAAAAATAAAGTTTTTCGGTTTACAGTTTGTATTTTTGCTGCTTTTCAATCTGTGTAATTTTCCGAGGAATGCGATGTTCTTTGCCTGCTCATCTGTTTGATAAGCGGGCACATTTCTTGATATTGTCGTATGAATCATTCATGTATGTAGATTGCCCAAAACGCTGTGTTTTGTGTATGATTAGCTATCATTATCAGTAGCTATCATTTTCCTAGAAAATAGCCAACAGAGGTTTAGATAATATGTTGTAATGTTATGATGACAACATCTTGTCTACACCCATGTGGCCACACTAGCTTGGTGTGCAGTGTGCTGGAAGCCAAAGGACAAAAGAGGACATGGGCAACCTTAAAAAATACCTACAGCAGGTGAACAAAACCTGAAAGTGAAAGCCTTAAAAAAGAAAGATGCAGAGGGACCATTGAAAACATGTAGATTGATTTAAGAACAGTAACTACCTTTTTTGGACATTCCATACTTTGTAATCTGTAAGCATGCAGATTGGCCTGTACTGACCGGTTTAAATTGACATTATCCTTATAATATCGGTGCATATTTTGTGTAAAATGGAAACAGTCAACCCTTTTTATTCAGCTAAGCCATGATTCATTAGTTAAGTTCAAATCAACACTGGGAATTAAGCAAATATGGTACGACTGAAAGCTTTTGGCCGCTGATTAATATCAGGACAATTAGAAAATTCATTCAAATGCTTTAATGTATGAAGATTTATGAAAATTTAGGGGTGCCAATTACTTCCAAGGACGGAATTTTCTTTGAGGCTACTTTGAAATCCCCATTGCTGTTGTCACCTGATAGCCGCAAACGAAAAAAAAATATTTTATGTATTAGAGCCCGGTGCTCTGAGGGGATGAGCTCAGACAGTCGAGCAGGACAACAGTGACCTCTCACCACCTCATCCTTCCAGCAAATCTTAAAATGATTTTAAAAAAGGAATCCCATAAGTAAAACATGTCCTGCCTTTGGCTGCACATGTGGCATAATCCAAAGCCCATCTGTGGTCCAGTTTATGGACGGATGCTCACAAATCTGCATTTCCGGATAAAAACAGAAAAAGAAAAAGTTGGAATCCAGACTCCGCGCAAAAATGCAGCTTTCCACTGCGTTAATTCAGGGTGTGAGAACACCCGCTAGCAATCTAATGCGCGCCGGTCAGTGGGTGGTCAGCGGTATCGATGGCAGACGCTGGCTGAAATATTGAAAAGCTGGTAGTGGCAATGCTGAACGGGGCAGAAAGCAAATGAAATATTACACGACACATGGTTTGGCAGGGCCGGGGCAGACAAAAGGAAGCTCAGCCGTGAAGCTTTAACCCCGATGAGCAGAACCTCCCCGACACATGAACATGTCGAAATCCTCGCCTTAATCCTGCTGCGCACATTTTGAGTTTGGAAGGAGGTGAAGGAGAGATACAGCTGTGTCTTTTCTTTTAAAAAATCCCGAATCCTTTTTTTGAATAACATGAATGAATTTAACTCATGAAGCATTCCACAAACATCTCCCGGTACGTGGAAATCGTACCATGGGGCTGCCTGTATATATTTAGTTTTAATCTCTCTCATCAGGAGACGAGTGCTGCTGTGAATTTTTAATTGATCCCACATACAGCTCGGGCCTTAAAAAAAAAAAGCTCTTAGAGGTGGGGCATTGGCATTCAGGTCCCCGCGCTCACCTGCAGAAGTCGGGGGCCACCATGCCGTACACGTTGATCCTGTCGCAGAGCTCCAGGGCGATGGTCATGGTGAACCAGCCGGTGCTCAGCCAGGAGTTGGATATCCTCCTGCAGAGGAGGGAGACAGACGGCACTCAGACGGGCTCAGAACACGAAAGACAATGAGGATTTTTAAAAATGGCGCCTTCTCTGATTAACGGGAAGAGATATTAAGAAAAATCTCCCATCGACGTATCACAAAGGGATCTAGATTCATCTTAATCCACAGGTTGTTGGTTTTTTATTGCTGACCGCAAGATCTCCTCACAGCTTCATTAAATCAGAGATTCATCCACATATCGACTGACACAAATGAACCCTGTCAAATAATCAAAGTCTTAATCAGAGAGTAGCCTTGGCCCGCTCGAGCTGCTGAGAGCTGAAAAGACGCCGCGTCAGCTGCAGGGGGGGGGGTTGAGAGCTTTAGAAAATGAAAAATTAGCATTAGTCATACTTTCAGAGATGTGATGATACAATGAAAGAATTATGAAATGCTATTTTCATTGCATTAGGAAGACTCTTTACATCCAAACGTCCATCAGTGTGAGCTCTCCGGCTGGACGGCTGTTGGAAAAGACGGGATAAGGGATAGACGGAGAGACTCCATGAGGAAGAGGACGGCAAAACAAGGCATGAAACAATCTTAATGTGATGGATGAGGATCTGAGCAGGAATGAATGAAGCCCAGAGTTTATACGGAGGGGGAGAGGGATCGGGTGAGGCAGGTGGGGGGAGTGGAACTGATGAGGAAAACCAGAGGAGACTCTGCCTGTGGAAGCACGGGAAATGCAGAGAGCAACCACAATAAAACAGGGAAACTGTAAAGAAGCCCAGAGACAGGGACGAGAAACTCAAGAAAGAAACGGAACTGGATATGAAACAGCCAAAATCACACTGAAACTCAAAACAGAAAACTGAGTGAGAGACGGCAAGAAAATGCAAAACTCAACCAGGAAACAAGAACAAAGACAAAAATAATTAAATAATTCCTCAAGGAAGCCAAGCACGACTCCAAGAATACAAGTCCTGGAAACTCAATGGAATGTTGATTTAAGGCTTTTTGCAAACATCAGAGATTATTAAACATCCTCAGTGTTTCCTTCTTATTGATCTGAATTATTAACCTCAATTTACCAAACTTCAGATTGCCTCCTACTGCTACTTACTACATCAATGTGGTCGATTATTGGTAGAAAAAATGGTGTATTTGTCAAAAGGGGGCCAGCAAAAGCCATTTGGCCTCGTCAAGGGACACTTTAATGGGAACAGTTGGAGAATATATCTGCTGTTGTATTACTGGATATATTTTTGGCCTTAATAGGCATTTCACAGAGTACAGACTCTGCATATTTCACTGTGTTTTCTCTTTCCAAAACAATAGACACCTTTATCCGGAGCTGAGGGAATAATAAGATTTTGTCATTTTAATGCGTAAACAAAAAGGGGAGCCGCGTGGAATCGGTTTTACATTCTCAAAAAAACAAAAAAACAAAGACAAAAAAACAGTCACCCCAAGTTTTCCAGTTGGAAAGCTGGAACCTCTGGCGTTTTGGAGCTACCATCCACAACCCTTCTGGAACAAACCGGCCTACGAACAGCTGAATGAAACCGTTCTCGTTCCCACATTGTTAGAGCGCAGACACAAACTGATGTTGTGATCCTTCAGCTGCGTCCGACACAGCTGTGGGTTCTGTTGTGCCTCCGGCTGAAGGGCTGATCCTTATCCTGACAGTAAGCGGAACAAGTCGCCATTATTTATGCATCATCGGTCAATGATGCACCTCAATAGTAGCCTTCTTAATATTCATGCGGAAAGCATAACCAACAGACCAAACCCTGCCAACTTTAGTCACTGTAGATAGATATTCAGTTTTTTATCCTCTAACATTAAGCATGTCACTTTGTTAGAGGGGAGAAATAGTGGATTCCAGGAAAAGAATACAAGAAAGTTTCTGCTTAACCCTTTAACCAAGATTAGGAGCCAAATAAGAAAAAAATCAAGGAAAATGACAACAAAATGAACATAAATTAACCACAGAGATCAACTAGACCATAAAATTAAATAAAACATGATCAGAAATACATGTGAAACAACTACAAGATAGGATTTAATGAACAAAGACACATGAACAGACAACCGCACAGAAATATGAAGCTCCTTCAAAACGAGGCGTAATGTGTGACACCATCCTTCACCAACATGGCATCGAACAAAAAAAGACACCAAATGACCGTTAAGCACCATCGCGACGCGAACGAGATAAAGCTCAGAGACAAAAAAAAACTGTCAGCTTGAGGACGCAGAGCCACGTCAAGTGATGTAAACAAATCTGCTGGAAACAGACAGTAATGTCCGGAGGAGACACGAAAACCGGAGTGATGGAGAGTGATGCAAACATCTGCAACATCCAGAGTGACAACTGCAAAAGACAGAGATGCAAACAACGACTATGGAGAGGCCTGTTGGGGAGTGGGTCGGGTTTGATCTTTGTCGGCGTGGGTGCCTTGGTTTGCTCCCAAAGCCTGAGGGGTGATTTTTACAAGTCTTGGCTGACTGTGTGGGGGCCAGTTGTTTCATAATCCTCATTGAGCCGTGCCGGACCAACCCAAACTTTTTTTTTCAACCCCACAAACAAGTCAAGGCAGCAAATGTCAGTCGATTGGTGAAATGTTTCATTTTGAAAGGAGTAGATTTCATCCCCTGGCAACCAAGTGTAATCGTAATGAACAACAAACCAAGTATGGGTCCCTGATAGGAAAAAGCGTTGACAATAAAAAAAGCAGGCATGCATCTCCACACCGCCCGCCTGCTGGTGGGGAGGACGGCGCTTTTGAAACGGGGAGCTTTACCTGGAGGTTTGAAAAGGGTGTTCAATCTCTTAAAGAGAGAGTGCAGCGTAAGGGGATGCCGGGCAAAAATCCAGAAATGAAAGGCCTGCTCAGATCTTTCATTTATAGGATTTCTCCAGTTAAGGGACAGCGGAGTGGAAGAAGGCATTTCTGGGAAGCCGTTAGAGAGCAATGAAATATTTCCAGCCTCTTTAAAGGAGCCGACGAGACTTTAAAGAGTCGTTAAAGGCTTCTGGCTGAGGAGTCGTCCACACGTACAAAATCCTGGATGCAAGTGGTGAAATAAAGCTGAGCCATTGTCAGGAACACGGCAAACCACCTAAAGCCCAGTTCATCTCCTTATGTTTTTATCCTCAGATGTGAATGGTGCGAATTATAAACACCTCAGATATGAGCAGACTCATTCAGTGGTATTTATGCATATGCTAAATAGTGGTGGCTGTAACTATGCATACATAACACGTCGACTCGTGAAGAGCGCGTGGTATTTAAATGATGAAGATGTTAATTAGTCCTGATCAAAATAAATTTAATTAGAAATTGAAATATGTGTGCAGATATAAAGACATATGTAGTGAATTCTATATAATCATATAAAAGTTTGAGATATGATGATTATGATTAAATAAGCCTTCTAGCTTTGAAATAAGAAAGTAATAATATTAGGTTAATGAAATAGGATCAATAATGCAAACATTTCCTGGAAATCGGGGAGTCTTGCTGGTTACACCATCAAAGACTGGCTTCATTTTCTTTGTTTCTGTGAAGGTGTGTGTAGGAATCAGACTCAACATCCGCGTTTGCATACAGGAAAATAGAAATGCATGAGAGTAATGCTCTTAAATACATAGAATATCTTATAAAAACATATTTTGCCGCAGGTAAAATGTCGACATGGAACGGACACACTAAGGCCGCCCTGAAAATTAGTATTCTGGACGATAAGGATAATCAGAGTCAATAGAAAAGATTCAATCGTGTCCACTTGGAGCCGTCACAGTCTGTGATTGCCGCGCGGCGGCGTGCACAACAAGCAGTTCGGCTGGCCCGAATCAGCCAAACTGTGCTGTCTGAGAGCCGGTGTAACGACACCGTTATGCACTTTTGTCCAGCTTTGGTGTATATTTGTGTATGTCCACGCAGCACGCAGCTCTACCGGCTCAAATCCACGCTATCGCCGCCACAACACACACCTCTCATTTTCATTTAATTATGACGGGAGCCAGGTTGTCTGGAAACTGGAACGCGTTGATTTGTTGTGATAGGTAAACACAGCCTCTGGGTGTTAATATTACAACAGCACAGCCCCCTCACGCGCACACATGCACCCTCTTCTTCTGTAAATTAGGAGCTTCAAAGCTTGGTATTTTGTCATAAAGCAATCTGAAGTGGAGGTGGAGTCAGGGGGTGGGGTGGGGGGGGTGGGGGGGTGTCTTAGTCAGGAGACATGCGTATAAGCTCACAGTGGAAGTCTTCCTCATTTCCTTGTTTATGAACATGCTGATGAATAATGGGTGTGAAATGTCAAGCTCTTAGCTTAAACGACTGTCTTTAAAAAAAAAAACTAGAAGCAAGCAGTGAGTGGGATGTCAGATTTCTCCCTGCAGCTCCTCAGGTCTGCACAGTCTGAAGGGTTTCATCCTTCTTTTTGTATCCTGTTCACGGTAGATTTTTGTATTCCTATTAACATGAGAACAATTTGACATTATTCATTATTTCGAATTGTCACATAGCTAATATTCAGTAGAATATATTCATTAGAGGATATGAAAGCTGTTTTGTTCACAGCACGGCTTTAGCAGATAGTAACGAGAAACAGAGAAATCTTTCATATAATTCTTCTAATGAGTCTGTGTTTAGCCTTTTGCCTTTTTATAAAGAGATAATTTGTAAGTAATGTAAGCGATGGTTACAGGAAAGTACGGTACATTCTAATTAGCATAACATCAAACCCCTTTTTAATATCGCTTTCTTTTGTTTTAAAGGTTAATGCGCGACATGTACAGCTGAAGTGATTAAAGTTGTTTCTGGGCTGATTTCTAATTTGAGCTCCGTCCTTCTATTTTTTTCCCCTGCTGGGTTTGCACGTGAGCGTCAGGGCGCTGATCAGCGTTTCCTCAGAGGGAAAAACAGCAGCATTGCTACAGCCATTTCTTTATTTGGAGTCCTGTATGCATGGCCTCTGCATGTCGTCTGTGTCACTCTAGCCCCCCACAAAATAATGCACTTTACCAAAAATCAATTCCACTTCACGCAGGCCTAAAAATAACAACAATGTAAAAAAAAACATTGTAAAAATATGTGTTTCACCAGTAGATCTAACCCTACTTAGCCTTCCAGGTTTTGTTGCATGTATGTCTTAGAACTACTGGCCTTGATATAGGAGAGACGTATTTCGAAGTGGAGCTCTGGCATTTCTGTCTATAAGTCTCCTGTTTTCTTTCATTTTTACCTTTTCTAATGAGTCACTATGGTCGACTGATTTAGGCTTTTTTAGGCTTTTCTCTTTCGGTAAGTGAGCAAAAGTAGATTTTGTCCCTGAATTCTACCCCACAGCTGCCTCTGGATGAGCCCAGCAGAAACAACAATCCAACTGTAAGTGATCACAATAAAGCTTAACAGGAACATAAAACACGAGCAGCAAAATAGATATATTTCAAAAGCTAATTTGCCTTTAATCACCAGTTGAGGCGCAAAGGCTGCAGAGGGACACCTGTTTCCCTGAGCTGCTGTGTCGGTATTATTAAAATGAGGGATTGTGGCCTCATCCCACACCATCCTAATTACCTTTACTGAAATTGCATATCCTATAATTACAATTACAAGCTTCCAGGGGTGCCAGTGGCACAGTTTATTACCCAGAAAGTCTGCTATTAGTGCTGCTTTCACAGAGGAAACGAGTTAAAATATTGCTGGTTTATAGAGGAACATCGCGTTGCACATGCAAATAGACTCCTTTGAATGGTTTCACATATTAGAAGGGTTTACATGAATAATCCAAGTTTTTTTCCTGTCCAGTTTATTGCCACACAGAGCAGGACTGACCCGAAAAAGCTTAGAAAAGTTAAAAACAAAAACACAAAATGGCAAAAGGGAAGAGAAAAACAACAACTCCAGATTCGCCTGTTCGTCGCAAACATTTCCAAGAATTGCAGGCACAGAATCTGAAGGATGGACATCTGAGCCTCTAAGCAAATCCCCTGCTTGGCATTTTTTCTTTCCCTGGCGTCTGTCTAAAGCTGAAGTCAGATTCAGTCTTCACCGACACCCCAGATAAAGAGAAGGATACACATATACGGCGTGTGTGAGTATGTGTGTGTGTGTGTGTGTGTGTGTGTGTGTGTGTGTGTGTGCGGCTGGCTTTTCATCAGGTGCTGATGGCCGCCGGACTGAGGGACGCGGCTTGGCCCGAAAAAGGGCCCTTTAGAGCTTTTCAGCCTGTAACAAAGTGTGACCCAGAGCACCGCACACGGGAAAAAGGGACGACTTTTGTGGCTGTGGCTCGTCTTACTTTCTCACCACCCTTCTCATAGCAGCAGGAACCTAAGATCGAGATTTTCTGCCCACACTTTTCCAGCTTAGTGTGTGTGGAGAAAACACAGAGGATTTAAGGATTTATGTTAGTTTGGTTTCAGTGGGTAAAGAGAGACTGAATCATAAAAAGAAAACATCACAAACCCAAAAGCAACCAGTCAATGGCAACCATACAACTTTATGTTTTAAAGTGGATTGTGGTGATCTGAGAACGTGGCATTCCTATATGTGTTTTAATTAATTAGAAATGATTATTTTTTTTGCGTGCCCTCACCTGTCTTTGCCGGTCTCCTTCTTGAAGAGGTCGTCGAACTGCTGCATCTTCTGCCAGGAGATGATGTAGACTCTGAGGGCGGGCAGCACCTGGTTCATCAGCCTCAGGTTGTTGTAGACCAGCCCCTTCCCGTCGCGCCGCATGTAGCTGCTGGGGCCCCAGAAGATGAAGACGGCGTCCTGGCTGGCGTTGAGCAGCTCGTGGCGGCTGCGCAGCACCCGCTGCATGCTGGAGTGGGCGATGACCCGCAGGGAGGTGCGGCGGCCCACGTCCTGGCCGTAGCCCCGGGCGGTGGGGGCGTCGTTCATCCGGATCACGCACTCGGCCCGGTCGATCTCCTTCCCCCGACCGCCTCCGATCAGGTGACCGGAGCTGGTCACCAGGGCACAGGTGTGGCAGTGCATCCTTAGAGGCTAAGCAGAGAAAGAAAAAAAAAAAACACAAAGCTGTGAAATACACCTATGAAGGCAATAAAAACATCATCATCATCATCACCCACTGTTGGCTTTCCGCCATCTTTGTTTTAAAAAATCTGCAGACTCTTTCTCTCTGCACAAGCCGCAAATCCTCTGAAGTTCAAGCACAAATATGCAAAGCAGACAGAGGAAGCACACATAGGGGGACTTTGACAAAAAGCCTCACCACGCATTTGGGGCAGAAAATGCTTTGTTGACAAACAGGTAGCAGCAGAGCCTCCGGGGTATATGTAGCTTGTCACATTGCTTTGTGAGTAGTAGAAGCCCCTGGGTCTTTACAGAGGATTCACCTTAAATCTTACTCCCACTCATCCACAACAGAGGGATGTTTGTTTTCCTCCTAAAGCGTCTCTATGATGAGTGAAACTCACACAGAATACTTATTTAAACGCAAACACCTCCGTGTTTCACCATAATACACACAACAGAAGACACATGAGAGGGACCACTTGTATTAAAATACAACACAGATGATGGTCGCACAACAACACACGAAGGCAATAAGATGTTTTCTCTTTAACACACAGGCTGGACAAAGCTGGACATTTCTGTTCCTGTGAATACAGCTAGTTAATGTCTGTGTCAGGCACTATGCTGTGCGCGTGTCCAGCTTTAGAAAACACCCTTTAGAAATACAGACAAGATCACACAAAGATGATGAATATAGACTTAAAAGACTTCACTGAACTCAAAAGAGGCTGCGCAAACTGGGAAAATCAAGCCGAACCAGGAGTCCATCAGACCTAAATGCAGGACAGAAGGGCTCAGGAGGTGAAAACAAAGACAGAAAATCCACTTTCTCAGAATCAGAAATATGTATCAGAATGAGAACAAGGACATGACCAAAGCGAGTGAACACAGGTTAACCCACACACGGAGGAAATGCACACAATGAACCAGGCAACAAAGCAGCAAATTAAAACTGGAGCAACAGCTAACAAAGGAGGAGTGGGAATGAAAAAGAAAGCCGAGGGACCCCAAATGACAGGGCCGACATGAGACAAAGAATCAAAGAACAAACAATAACATAGAACAGGAAAAAATGAAAGGCCACAAACCCCAAAAGAGGTCCACACGTGAAAGAATCCAGCAAAGAAGCAGCAGGTCATTATAAACATAAGACAAGAGGCATAAAGCCCGGTGAGCCCCAAATTTAAGAAGGATGTAATCCACTTCCCAGTTGTTTTAGTTGTGATGCATGGTTGGAACTTTAAAACCGTAAAATTAGTCTTTATACGGGGAACGGAAGCTTCTTCTCTAACACTAACCTAAAAACATGCCAACTTAACTGCTTCAACTTGTCACCTCCATCCATCCATCCATCCATCCATCCATCCATCCATCCATCCATCCATCCATCCATCCAATCCAGTATCATGAACAGTTATAAGACGTTAAGGTTTCTCCTCCTGGTGTGTTTCGTTGATTAAATGGTCTTCGCTTGATTAGTTTGTCAAGCAGGTCACAGTTTTTTGCTCAACCCTCAGAAACTTGTTAGCATCTTACTGTAACATTTTTTAAAACAATTTGTCATCTTCTCATCAGGCAGTTTTTATATTATGGCAGTGATTTATGGTCCCCTTAAATGTCAACTCCCCCCCCCCCCCCCCCCCCCCCCCCCCCCCCCCCCCCCCCCCCC
>CAJRST010007779.1:2651088-2733013 GCA_907169785.1 Menidia menidia | reverse complement strand
TGAGGAACTGATCTTTCTTAACCCTGACATCACGCTTTCAGTTAGAAAACCAAAACTACTTATTTAGGGCTGGAAAACATTGATGCGAATTTGCAACGTGTTGGTTTGATCTGACAAAAGAATCAGGATAAAGTGGAACAGCAACGTTCACGGGCCTTTGTGTAGTTTGAAAAAACAGTCTACAGAGCAAGATATCTTTTGATGGTGGACCTTTTCACAGCGGAGTCTGTTCCACACCGTCCTTCACCCCATATGAGGTGTCACAGCAACTTTCTGCTGATTGCCAGTGCGTTACTCAGAGACAGACTGTGCACGCCGCACAAGAGGAAGGCTGCCGCCGCTCTGATTAGTGGCTCTATGATTCGTGCTATACCTCCTGATTACTGCTGCAAGTGTGCCTCGGCTGGTTTTTTTGTTGCTCGCTGATATAGACGGCATCCATTCTTTTCTTTTTCAATCCAAAGTCATTCGGCATTGTATTGCAGATACCAAACGACAGGTTTAGAATGAGCTTGGTGCCATGATACTGGCTGAAGTGCAGCTGATAAATGGTTTCCATGAGCATATAACAGTATATAGTATACTGTAACTCATAGATGATAGTTTGCCATTTACAGACCACAGCCAACGGGTTAATGCTCAGTATAATAAATATGCTCTTTGACTCACTCATTCTTCATGGTGTCAAAATTGGCATATTCACTCAGTCAATAGGCTTTAGTTTAGTATGTTTCCCCCAGTTTAGCCATCAGTAGATGACTGTGTCACCCCTGACTGGAAAACAATGGTGAGGTCCAACTACGCACAACACTGTGAGCAATAATTCGCTTTTTGTTCAAATTTGTCCGTAAAGCAACAATCTGATTTTATCCAATTAAAAACCAGAAGATAGGATATCCATCTGAAAAGTGATGGAAACACAATAGGAAAAATGATTGTTTTCCTGTTTTTTTTATCTGTTGGGAAAATACAAAAGCAACAAGCCCTGTATTGTGTCCAGTGCTGCTGTTAGTCAGAGTTTTAAAATCAGCATTCATGTCTTTATGAGCGGAATTACTGTAATTTTCATTTTACGAATGATTGATTAATCATAAGAGAAGGCGGTTTCGAATCACTGGACTTTAGAGTTCTTTGTGCATGTGTTGGTTCACATCCTGTTTATGAATAAAGTAGCAGAACATCTTTCTGCTCGCTGTCTCTGATATTTACAGCTTCCTTTTGTTGTCAAGGATCCAGACTCTGTTTCAGACACCACTGGCAGTCTCACATTTATATGTCTAACACCCTTTCAGTGTGTGGCCTCCTTTTCTCCACAGCATGCACATAAATCATGTTCATGGACCTATATATGTATGCCGTGCTCTTCCCTGCGCTCTTTGCTGGGATTTGCGGTGCGGCTTCACATGTGCTTTGTGAGTCTGGGATCTCACGTAGACCTCCACTCTGAAAATCAATGATATGCTAACCAGGACTGCAGAGCCCTTTAATGTGCTCTGAAATATCGCCCCGGCGGAAATGTGGCTGCTATTTACATCCTTATTGCCATAACAAATTTACATTTTCCCGGCATTAGCAAAAATAAATGACTTTAGCTACAGTGGAAGTATGTGGCGGTGGCGTCATTATCGTTATCATCTTCTGACTTTGACTTAGTGGCAGATTAGAAGCAGTATCAGGCTCATCTGCTTAATGAGACCTGAAGGTGCTGGAGGAGAGAGGAGTCAGACGTGAAAAAAGAGCCGGGGAAGAAACGGAACCCACGGACGGAGCCCGAAAGTGATGAAACCGAGGAAATGGAAAGGAGGGCGGAAGAGAAAGAGATATATAGAGACAGTGAGAGCTGCCCCGGTGCCACGGCGTTTGATGAAATGTTGAGCTAATGAGGTCCTGGTGGTCTACATCATCATCACCTGCAGCAGCATCCATCCATTCCTCCGCCCGCCCCTGCCTCTCCCACCTGCCAGCGCCCTGTCAGCCGGAGAGCAGCCCCGGAACGCCGTGCAGCGGGTCAGGAATCCCATTTTTCCCAGTTGCTAAGTGGCTTTGCAGAACTTATCCCCGCTTCTCTGTCTCACAGAGAATCTAAGTGGGCTTTTTCTGGCTAAAATTGGCCTTCAGGAGCCCGGTCAGGTTATTACCGAGACGTAAGTCGGCAGGTTGGGACTCTCCATCTCAGCTGGAATTGCGTGGCCTATCTAATATGGTAGGCAGGATTAGGCTGATGGAGTCGAGGCAAACTGTGGTTTAACTCAGAAATGGATGCGAGGGCTCACTGACTCCTTAGAACTGAAAATGTCAGTTTCTTTCAAATTGAATTTGTACTACAAAAAACAGCCGTGAAAATGGCTCTGTGCTTAATGACTGACAGACTAAAAGGTTTCAAATGCAGAACTCATCTATCATTCATGCATCCAGCATAACGTGCTTTGTTCCACCTCCATGAACAAAATACCTGCGATCATAATTAAAACATTTTCGACATTTATACTCCATTTTTCTTTTTCCCCCCTTTCAGTCTCTGCTTACGCCCGATCAAAGCCGTGATCAATAATGCAATCCCGGCCTAAATAATAGATGCTGATTACTATTGGGCTCTTTTGTCTTACTGGAGGTGAACGCTGCTGCATGAAAAAGAAATCCAGGAAACGTTTCCTTTGCCGTGGCAAAAAAGAAATGAAGCTGCTCTAAACGCTCCCCTCACTTTTCCTGGAAACGCATCTTGTTTCATGAAACCAGCCGAGTACAAAACATCCATCAGGCGCCTGCTACAGGTTCCGCGTTCATCCCGTTTTGATCAAAGGAAAACGTTCTCTCTCACACCACAATGCTCTTCTCCAACCACCATTCTCACTTTAAGATGAATGTTTTATCATACAGAATAAAAAAGATTTTTTACGGTATACTATCCAGTCAGTTTAGATACGCACACGCGCACATTTCTTTTTCCACCGTGCTTTTGTTCGACACAGCGATTAAACAGCAAAGATTAAGAATTTTGCAGAGGCTGTGCTCTAAGTTTGTGGGAGGCTGTTGCTTCCACGAAAAACATCCTAAATATAACTGCACCTTAAACAGCCTTGAATATTCATTTCGGTGGCTGGCTGTGAAGAGTAGAGCAGGACTTCAGGAGCACTGTACTTCACAGTATGTGTCAAAAATATGAATAGTGCATTTGTGCATCTGTCATGAGTCATGAACATGTGCAGGCTTTGGAAAGAAATTTCCCCTCAGGGACAGTAATGACTGTTTTCTCTTTATTAGTTTACTGGCAGAAGAAGGGCAGAGAAGTCCAACCTGTATATCTACCAATATCAGAAATATTGAGATATAGTTTTTTCATATTTCATGCGTTTTCTGTTATATTATGAAATTAAAGTTAGGCAGGTAAGTATAAACTTCGATTAGATGCATCTACGTTTAAGTTATATGAAGGGTTAAGACATTTGAGCACTCTGCTTTTTCAGTCCTTTTTCAAATGTGTTTGAACCAGGTCACATGACCATAGATAAACCGGCCTTTGAAGAAGTGGCCGTCGAAAAAGTCTTTCACGCTGCGTTCCTCTCCTTTACCAGGTCTTTACCGGAGCTGTCCTCAATTGTTAGAGGCCATTTCAGAATATTTAACTTCTTCTTAATCTCCCGGGAGCCGTCGGCGGTGCGTTCTGGGTCAGTGTCCATCTGTTCTTTGAAGGGCCTTCCACTAAGCTTGGCCGCATTTGGCAGAATCTGAACAGACAGCGCATGAATAAAAATTCACCTGACTGCCTCTGTCCTCGTGTCACACCATCAGGTAGCAGAAGTGGCTCAGTGTCGCTGGAAGCCATTCGTGCCCATGGCTCACTTTTCTTTTTCCAGCCTGCCCTTTTAACCGGTCAATGGGAGAGCACACTCGGGTCTTCCTCTTCCTCAGGATGAACAACAGTTTGTGTGTTTGTGATGTCTAGTAGAAGTAATCCTTCACTGGTGGACTCAGATCCTGATTGGCCGGATCTCGGGAGGGGATTGCTTTCGATGGGAGAGATCATGTGACCGTCTGTTTACAAGGTGTGTGTGGCGCAGCTGTGAAGAAACGCTCACCTTCCACCTCAAAGGTATTCGATTCAGCGAGTCTATTTGGGAAAGGGAGTCAGTGAACCTGACATCACACCCGGTTTGTTCATTAGGATGTGTGATCGTAGAGATAAACTCTGTGTGCAAGTCGTATGAAAAATGACAGAGAAACAAGCGTAAAGTTCTGTCTCGTTTAAGGTTGAAAAGTTGCGATATGATGGGAACATTAAGGAACGTTAAGGAACTTTTTTTTCCTTCCTAGACTCCGGTCCCCAGAGGCCACAGCTCTGTATGTTCTCCTGCTCAAACACGGCTGATTGAAACACAGATGCTCTCCTAAACAGCTCGTCTTCAAGTTCCACACAAGCCCGTTTACCTGTTCATTTGAGCCCGGTGTGCTGAAAAGGGGGCGTGGCCATGCAGGCAAGAACCTGAGCAGAGGAGCCATCCTCACCCCATTCTAAACTGGACTAACCCAATACTTACCATGGTAGTTTGGTAACCAGCAAACAAAATACAAATCCTGAATACTCCTGATCCTCCGACTAACTCACAAAATGACTGGATTCTAATAAACCACAAAGACATAGCTAAAAACAAAAAAGCGCTATATTTAGACTGCTAAATTATTGAATCCTGTTCTTGTCTTAAGCTGTATGCAATGAAATGTCGTTTTGTGTGCACTCCGTACACACAAAATGACAGTAAAGTTGTCTATGTCTATGTCTATGTCTATGTAAATGTGATGCTTTCTTTATGTTTTGGCTTATCCCATTTTAAGTAAACTCTTGATTGTGTGGTTGCGCATTCAGCCTGTGAGGAACGAGGGGGTAACCTTGTCCCACTTGTGGCGTTCGCCACATGCCTGCCCTGGTTTTCCTTAGGCCCATCTATCCGTCAGCAGTGGCCTACTAAAGGTAAAAAAAAAAAAGAAAAAAGCACACCAACAACAGCCAGTTAAGATCTCCTGTCTGCCTGCTGGAGTGGCAGCCCAGGATTCCCCATCTGTACCCCGGTCTGCTCTGTCTCACCCAGCCCGTCCTTCATGGATCTGTCCGACATCCCGCCTGTTTTCCTGACCCGAGGAAAACACGGCTCTCAGAACTGGGCGGATTAACCTTGGGAGACAGTGGAGGGGATGAAAGAGAGACGGGACTCAGCCCCGAAAACCACCTGGACGAGCGGTATCCTTGACAGCGGAGGAAGACGAGGCAGGCGGGCCTTCCTGCTGCTGATTAAAATGAGCGCCACGCTTCCTACTCCGAACCCGATTCTTCTCTTCGTCTCGTTTTTTTTGTAGTTTGACCGATTTTTCATGATACGTTATGACGGATTGGGAGGCAGGTCTTTTCGAGCGCTATGTGGAGGCTGCGTGCAGGGGTGTAATTAAACTACACAGAGGCATGCAGTCCAAAGAGGACTTATATAATCGCACATTAGTGCTATATGATCTTGGATAAAAACAATATTTAATTGGTTCTGTGGTCAGGCACCAAGGCCCCTCAATGCCCATGGGTACGCAGTCAATAATTGGTAGTTAAAACTCACATGGGTATTCAGGGGGAATGATTCTGCTTCGATTCCTCACCCCGGTCCCCTTTTTCTGACTCATTTAGGTCCATGTGGGGGGGGGGGGCAGGCAGACATACTTACATTTCAACGAAGCATTACACTTGACATATGCCATTCCCCCTCAGAGCAAAGAAACAGCGTTGGAGTGTTGTTATCGATTTGATGGTGGGTGAACGCGGTGGAAACAGGGATCGCGTCCGGGCTTAGTGCGGATGCAGCGTCTTCAAGGATGTGAAACGGGGGCCACGGCCCGTAAATGCAAGCTCCGAACGAGTGCCAATCACCCAGGACCAGCAGGAGGCTGTCTATCTGTCTGAAATAACCCGGAGATATCGCTACAGCGTGTTTTCTGCCTCCTCAGGGCTGACCTTTAGGCTCATTTGCAATGCCTTAGTTTTCTGGATCCTGTGGGGGAAGGCTTCTAACACACTTAGACTATAATGTCACCATAAAGCAAAGAGTCTTCTAAAAGACAGAAAAGTTTTCCTTTAAGCCATTCTGCTAAAATGGCTTGTGAAGTGAGCTTTTGTCCTCGAGGGTCCATTAGAAATCAACGGATCACATATTATCGTGCAACATGAGAGAACACGAAGCCATTAGCAGTCACAAGTCTAAACATCAGAGATGTTTAGAACTGTATAAAAAAGCTATTAGATTTAAAACCTTCCGTCTTCATACTATCAAAGAACCCGTCTTAATGTCTTTATCGGCTGTTCAGACAAAGAAAAGCTTTCAGAGCTAAAATCCCTTATAAATATCAACCTTACATGTTTGAAAAAATCCTGTGTTTACTTTGGATATGCGGTATAACTTCCTTATTTATGAATGTTTGACCGCTGCAGACCAAAAATCATGAAGACTTTACATTCAAGCCCTTTGATGATGAATTACAGGAGCAAACCTCTTTGATCTCGGATGTTTGTGCATCGCTCATTTTCTCCGTCTTTCTATTTTCATCCTAAATTCTTTCCTTGTGGATGTTGTAAATTTTGAGCAAACAATCAGCCAAAAGAGTCACAAATCATTCTTAAAGTCTAAGGACGGTGACGCAGCTGGACTGTAAGATCCAGCAGCGCTGGGAGAAAAATCCCAAAGCTCCTAATAACTCCACCATGTTAAGCAGTTAAAATTACAACTGTTTTCTTCTGCTTTGATTAAGTTATTAGCATTTTCTCATTTGTACCAACCGACAAACAAACGAACAGGGCAGATTAAAATGTTCTCGATTCTTAAGATATTTGGTCATAAACAGAAAAAGAAATCTGATTATGTATTGTAGGGAAAAAAACAAAAGAGCACATTTAAATAATTTCGATATTATAAATTATTCATTTTCACTTAATATGTTATACAAAGGCAAAAAAAAGGGGTCAATTCAGAACCAATTATTCTATGATAAAGCTAAAGCAGATCTCACTGGGGGGAATCCAAAACGCTGGTACATTAATTCATCTTTCAGTGAAATAGCTTGTGGTCATTTGAAAAACCCCGAGAATATGATTACGGACAGCAAAAATGCCCCCTGAAAAATTAAATGTCAAAGCTAGCTTCAACGGTGAGACCGAAACCGTCCAATTTATGATATGGGGTGATTATAAGCAGGGTTGATATCAAAGGAGAAATCCAAGGCTAATGAGCTGAGTTTTATAGTGGGGAGAGAAAGTGAATAAATCAAGCATTAAAACGGAGAAACAAAACGCAAATTAGAGGAAGAGCAGCAACAGAAGCAGAGCAGACGAGAGGGCCAGTTCACCTGCAGTCACCAATTAGAGGGAATTCTCACCGTCGGCACGCGAAAGCGGAAAAAAACGGAAACAAAAAACGAGGCTGAGAGAAGTTAGAGCGGAAAAAACGCAGTGCGTTTGGAGTGTCGGAGCTGTTGCTATGTCTGGACCAGCTCACACACAAAGAAACGCTCCGCAGGGCAGAGTCGATGGAGCAGGGCTTGTTTGGAGCCCGCGTTTGACCGGTCATTAGAGAGAAACCGGGGTGGGAAAGTAAGCCCAGAACTAATGAAGGTGAGCAGAGGAGGAGGGGAAAAAAAGAGAAGGGAGGGAATAACCAAACTGAGGCAATTAGGGGAACGGGGCGGTCAGCAGTCATCCTCCAGGTTGACAGCTCCCGCTGCTCTGATGCTCCGCTCTTAATTAGGGCCGAGTTTTTCTGGGAGGATCTCAGAGCCAGACGCCTTTGATGAAGGGCAATTATCTCCTTCAGAAAAAAACAAAAAAAACAACGTCTGACTCAAAGAAGACTAATGAAAACTCGCTGATGAAGGCCGACGCCGTTTCGGGATAAGTGACTTGGCTGGTGATCTTGTTAAGGGGGATCTGGTCGAAATAAAAGCTCTGCCCGACTGTTTGTAGAAGATGAGACGTTAGCAGTGAAGCTCTGATCTCTAAAACACGCACTCGGGCGCTAGCAGGCCTGCGCCCAGGTGGACGAAGCCTGAGGAGTCATCTGGCGGAGGCATAAAACGGGTCTTTGATTTGCGCGTGTGTGTGTGTGTGGGAGGGAGCAACATCTTGGAGGACCTCTAACTGAGCGGCGCGTAAACAGCTACGGCCCACATCTGGAGCACTCAATTTACCAACAACTGGGCTCTGAGTGCGCATTAAGAGTGCGCACTCAGACTCAAATTCAGGTGGCAGTTCAGTGCAAAATTAGCCGTTCAAACTGCTTTTTAGTCATAAAATACGGCAGAAAAGTAGAAGAAGGAGCTTTAAAACACACAATGGTTCTTTCCTCCGCAGCCCACACACACACAGATAAGACAAAATGAAGACTAGCTGTTTTAAACAGCACGGGCTGTTAAAACGCACAGCTCCTGAGCCAATGGAAACGCAGTGCTGCCGGTTTGTCATTTCTCCTTTCGCCCTGTATTTTGATCCATATTTTCTAACGTTTTCAGTTCATAAAAAACCTTCTTCTCCCTGCCACTCAACAGCTGGGCCTCGGTAAAGATTAGCACACCTCCTCATTCCCTCTTCCTCACCCAGACTCCCCGTTTGCCTGAAGCCCGACTTGAACAAGCACCGAAACCGGAGCTGCTCATTTATATTTCTTGCTTCGATATTCCTTTTGTTTTCCCCCAACTTTTTATAAGGTAAGTTGACTTTTTTTTGGCAGCCTGCCTGCAAGCTCCCGTCTATCTGAGGCTGGATCCTCATCTCAGCCAATACTCGGGGTAGGAACGGCTGTCTGAGGCTGACAGGCCTGACACCCGGTGTGTGCTTTACACGCTTTTTGCAGGCAGGACGTGGAGCCGCTAACAGGGGATGGTGGGCGGGTTCTTTATTCGGAAAACGGGGCCGTGCCTGAAACAAGCGCGCAGCAACGATCCGTCGAAACGCACAAGACGGCGGATCGTACAATCTAAACAACATCATCACAGTTTGATAAAGTCTTTTAAACCAACTTTCACCTGCATGTAGACGTCTGCGAACAAATCATTAATGGAACATCCCTTCAAGTGAGCTCACGCTGGTTGTGTTAAACACCGGTGCTGCTGAATTGAATTTGCAATTGTACTGTTTTAGGTGATAAACAATGTTTTTATTTGTGTCGTAGAGAAAAAAAAGTACAATCACCATAATCTGAGCAACAAATGTTTGCTGTGCCGATCGTTGAGTGACTGTATTAGACATCAGTAATATTTTTATCCACATCATCATCATCCAATCCAGTTCATTTTAGGTTTATGTATTTAAAAGCTGATGCGTTTGCATTCAAATATTGTAAGTTAAGCATTTCAAATCTCTTATTTTCCCCCTTGTTATTTAATGTAAAATATCCCGGCTGCAGCCAAGAGCTTCCCTTCTGACAACAAAGCTGTCTTTGTGAGGGCGTGCAGTGAAAAATGAGTCAGGCAGAGCAGTAGATCATTAGTTTGAAGGATTATCAGTTTTAAGTTTTCCTCCAACTTGATGATGACAGAAAAAAAAATAGGAATAGTTCTTTTTTCCCCCCCTCTTCTTTAAATAATCAATCAGGGTCTGTATTTGTAAGCTTTTTTTTTTGGTCACAGTGTGTTTTTTCTGTGAGCCCTGCAGTGATTTTTATTTATTTCATTTTGTCCCTGCTTATTTTGTGTGGGCACAGATTTCTGAAGGGGAATGAGTTATTACCCTGGAGACTCATCTGTTTCCTGACAGTTCCCCTTGGTTTCTTTTAACCAAACTGCGATGGCGAGGGAGCGAAAATTGGTTCTCTGATCATTTAATCATGTTTAACCAAAGAGAACGAAGGATATGAATGTATGTCACACTGAGCGGGCTGAGGTCAGGAGCGCCATCATTTGAGGCTTAAAGTGTTTTCTTTTTTTCTGCCAACACCCGGTCACACTTTTGTGTGTCTCGTGTCACAGAGGCCGATAAATATGGCCGAATGACTGGCCATTTTCTGCTAGCTGTGAGTGAAGCATTGAGTTTTCCACTTCATCTGACAGTTCTGCAGAGTCAGCTACAACAGCTCTTTAGTGAGAGACGTGTTAAAATGCTCCTCCTGACAAGCTGCAAGATTGATATGCGAGCATGAGTTATTTTTTTTATTTTTTTTGGAGAGTCCTCGAGGAATAAGAAAACACCCCAAGTCAGATATTAGTTTAATTACACATGGTTCAGTTGTATTGGACAAAAATGACTGAAGGATAAGACGGTGGCTCCAATTACAACTGGATGGAGATCCATTCTTTATGCGGCTGAACACATTTTCATTGCTGTAAGTTTATTATTTATTTCACTAAATCAAGAGGAAATGTTTTAAGACGTTATATTTTTGTGTCGACAAAAATGGTTAGCGCGCATGCAGCATCCTCACAACACGGCAATTAACTCAGTTTCAACATGTCGTGGTGTCACCATCATTTTCTCTGCTGTGAGTTCCGGGTTTTAGATTGTAAAACTGATCCTAAAGTTGAGGCCCAAACCATGATATGGGCCGGATTCTTATATCCATAGATATCCTGCTCTGCCTCCCACTCGGCCATGCCCTTGCATGGTAAACACCTCTGCAGTTAGCGTGCAGCCGGACTCTGCCCCGAAGGCAGGACTGTGCGCCATTAAATCTCCTCGCCTCCCGTATAAAAAGGTGAAGAGAACAAGGCTGCACCTTGTTTCTGTCTCTTTTTTTTCCCAAGGTAATGCATGAACCTCCGCCTTTCCACGCTTTCCGCGCTCTCCATCCCGTCCGGGTGACCCTGAGAGAGCGGATACTTCCTCCTCCTGTGACTTTATATTAGCAACAACTGCGGGGAAAAGTCTCGGGCAGCCGGCCAGAGTGTGAAGGGGTCGCACCTGTGTCGCTACACACACTTCTCCACCTTAATTGACTCCATATCAGCCGGCAAGCGGCTGGTGCAGACTGGACAATGAGTCTGAAACGGCCATTGCTGATAGCCTCCACCCAGATAGAGGAAGAGAGATACTGCTGTGAGGGCCACATGGACACACCCCCCGACGGAACGATTGCCTTGGCATGAATACAAAAGATGAGGTGCGATTTTACCAGGTCTCACAACCTAAATTGCAGCAGTGGATGTCGAGCAGAGAAGATAGAGGAAGGAGGAAATGACAGAGGGACATTTAGGAGCAGACGCAGAGGTGGAAAGATCGGAGAAAGACCCCCCAAAAAAGAGCAGACAAAAAAAAAGAGGAGCCGTGACAGACGGAGGAGAGCTGAGAGGGGAGGGAGAACCAAAGCCAATCTGATGGATGAAAAAGAGGAGCAAGAAAAAGGAGTGGCTGTCAGAGAAATAAAACACTTTGGAGACCGAGAAATGTAGGGCAGCGGAGACACGGAGGGATTTCAGGGGTATTCTTTGATGAGGAAAAAGTTTGAAATTCACTTAGTGCCTCGGAATGATAAGACATGGTGAGGTCATTATGCAAAAGCAGCAGTCTAAGAAAAACATCATTAAAACGTCTGCAGGACCCCCCCCCCCCCCTTCGGAGTGCATCCACACACCTGAGCTTACTTCTGCGTTGGGGGAGATTTCCCATTTGCAAAATGAGCTCCAGCTGCCTTTTTTTCACATCAGCCCTGGTTCAGGCGGAGGGCCGACGCGGTTCCGTAATACTCTCAGATCAGGTGTCTGCGAATGATCGGTGTGGTTATTGCCCCGCGTGGCGTGATAAACAATGGACTGAATCAATAACAAGATGATGATGTTGTTAAGAGAAGTCTGCTGAGAAGTGTCTGAGAGGAGGGTGTTTGTCGCCGTTTTCGTTTTCACATCACGTCCGCCCCTCCAACGGCTAAAGTCTCATCTCTGGGAGATAAAAGGAGTCCAAAATGAAACCCAAAGATGAAGGGTGCACAGTCGCACTGTGGCTATCACGATGTGCATTAGCGGGGCAGACGTGAGGACACACAGCACTCAGACAAAACTCAAGACTCCCAAGTTTGTTGACAAAAAAGCTGCCATTTTTTTTTTGTCCCCAATCAAAAAACAGCCTCTCCCCGAGTCTGGAGAGCGGCTGTTTAAAACGGAACAAAAAAAAAAAACGTCACGTCGAGCTAAATCCTAACGGATCAGTTAGCGCTGCGATGTGACACGCTTGAGAAAAACAACAAGAAGAGATGAAGATATCAATAATACATCTGCAACGCTGCAGCCGCTTTGGAGAGAAAATCTCCTTTTTTTTTTTTTCCTCTGAAAACATTTTCAGAGCTAAACGTCCTCGCTGGAGTGTGTCCATTAAGTGCTGGAACTGAGGATAATGAGAGACGGTAGCAAAAAATATGTGAGTGTGTGCGTGTGTGTACGTGTGAGTGCGTGCGTGTGTGTGTGTGTGTGTTTGTGTGCGCTGAGGGTATAAAACACCAGCTGCCAGTGACAGCTCTCATCAAGCAGGAAGAATCTCAGAGGAGGCGACAAATTTTACATTGGCAAGCCAGTGAGAGTGTGTCGGCTCATCTGCACCTGTGTGTGTCTGCGTGGTGCCTCCGGTGCAGCTAGGTGCACGACTCGTGCACGTCTTTCCATTTAACGCCGCTCTACTCTATCAGCCTCTGATAGCTGCAGCCGTCTGCTAAAAGCCGACCTCAAAAATGGGATTTGTTTACAATTTTGACTACTTTTACCATTCGGTTTTTTGAACAGCTTCTCCAAAAATGGATGGATGATGTAAAAACATGTTGATCCATCCGTCCATTTTCTAAATCACTCGTTCCCGACGGGGTTTGTGAGCGAGCTGGAACCTCTCCCGGCTGACAACAGGCAAGAGTCCAGTCGCCAGTCCATCGCAGGGCAACACAAACAACCACAAATGCTCACATTCACTCCCAGGGGCCATTTCGAGAGTCCAATTAACCTAACATGCACGTTTTTGGACGGTGGGAGGAAGCCGGAGTACATGGAGAGGACCCAGAGACACAGGGAGAACTCCCTCCTGGTTCTCTGGTTGGACTGGAACCGGGAGCTGCATGTTGATCCTAATCAAATGTTTCAGTGAGCCCAACAATTGGACAGCCACACAAACGCACACACGGTTATTTGTTGACATTGTTGAAGAGAATCCATCAAAAGCCCATAACAGCAGTCAAGCGTCTGTACGGTAAAACGTGTAGGGAATCATCGGGATTGGAACCCAAAGTCGGACACTGAGGTATCTCAGGCCCAGAAATGTGCAAAGACACACAAAGACGTTTCACTATTGTTCATTAATTAATCTAAAGATGCCATATTATTGACAACTAAACTCTCATAAGAACTCATATTAATGATGCTGAGTTACCAGAGGGATGTGTTTCTGCAATCACACGCCCACTTTTAAAAGAAAAACACAAATGAAATGAATCGTGACACTAATGTTTGTTACCAAGGTAATAACTATTCATTTTCGTACTGGAATCACATCCGAGTTATAATAACCTGGTCATTAGGAACACACAAAATGAGAAACATTATATCACACTGATCTTCTGCGAACACACATCGGTAGAAAGATATACCTGATCGGTCTGTTCACCGACGTGACGAGCCCCCCTCACAAACAGAGGGCTCATTAGTCTAATCCTGGGTGCATGAAGTTTAGCGGGAATTCATAAAGACACAGACAAAAGCAGGGGCGCATGCTAACAGATTCAGGAAGATGCTCCCACGGTCCCTTAATGAGCTCTGATCAGCCACTGAGGCGGAGGGGAGGGAAGGTTTCTAAAAAATACCCTGAAGTCCTTCTCTTGCAGAAAACTAGCCCTTGTTGATGAAATACTGATATTTTTTTGGGATGTCTTTGGCATAGGGGGATGCACGGCTGTGATTAGTGGCACGGCTGCCTCACAGCGAGGGGGTTCCCGGTCCAATTCCCAGCTGATTTGGCATCTCTGTGGGGGGGGGGTGCACATTATCCCCGTGCATGCGTGGGCTCCGTCCGGATACTCTGACTTCCCCAAAAACATGCAACCTTAATCAGTGACTTCAAATAGCCCGTAGGAGGGAGGGATGGTCTGCCCCTGAGGATAATTTGGTGAACTCCAGCATTAAGATGAATCCTAATCTGCACTCCAGACATAACAACTCTCAGATAAATAGAGCCCAAAAGAAGTGAGTACTTCGTATCACAAAATCAAACTGATTCCAGCACAGCTGAGAGATAATAACATTTATTAAAGCCAGCGCTGTGGATATTTCGGGTCCTTGTTGTTAGCCGAACATGTGATGCTATCACAAGCTTTTCGCTGAATTATTGATGAGACGATGACGGACAGAGGAATTAACACGGAGATTACGAGGAGTGGAAATTGAGTCATCTTCAGCTCGTAAATAGACAGATATTCTTTTATGCCACTGCTACGAGCCTCTGCATCTGTTAATTTAATTAACTGCAGGCAGCTTTATCTCATCCTGTTTTTTTTTGTTCCAATATGAAAATTAAGGGTTAAAATTCGGTCCACAACTCCCTGCATCCCCCCCCCCCCCCGAGTACGGCTTTGATTGTTCAAAGCTATTAAAAAAATAAGCTTGAAGAAAATGTGTTTATATGAGGACCAGTTTGGCTCCAAAGCTAGCCAGTTCAATAAAAATGCTATCAAAGTTAAACTGGTGTACGTGACAAATTTTTTCTAAGTAAATTTATAAGTAAATTATATTTAACTGGCCAAATCTTAAGAATATGCACAGATCCCACTCTCTTAAGTGTTTGATGATATTATGTCACAGCCAGCGAATGCAAAAAAACAAAGTAGCTTTTATCGATGTCTTTTGACAGTGTGACACAATCTTTTAAAAACACTAAAAAAGACCCACTGTTGACCCCGATGTAATAACATTTATACGATGTTCTGAGGCAGGAGTGTGTCCTTGTTTAAAGGATGTGGAGTTGTTAAAGCCTTGAGGTGGACAGCACATTAACTATCTACGACCGGTTTGAGATCTCTGTGGGAATCGAATCGGTCTCACTCTCGAAGGTCCAGAGGCCCATGGCTGTGTTTACAACCTGGGGCATGAAATGCTCAGATTTTTGCTTTTCTCCAACAACATGAACTGACGGACACGCCCACTTTTCTCTGTGAGTGTCAAAAAGTGGTCAAAACACACCTCAAGTCCACTGCAGAGCCACACTCAAAGCTCAGCCTTCAAGCTAAAAAAAAAAAAACAAGGCTGAGTGTTATCAGTGAAATGACAGTTGATGATTTCTGAGTCTGCTCTTCCAAAACTAGTTTTCCAGTGTTTTGGTAAATGGAAAAAAAAAACCCAAAGCAATTTGATATGAGGTTGGTCTCAACAGCACAACGTTTTAAGGACACATCATTATGGACTTGTTGTGCACCATTTGAAGGTTTTTAGTCTCCAAAGTCTTGTCCTCCATCCAACAACAAAAGACTTGGGCTACATCATCAACGTGAAGGACAGAATTGGAGGCTTGTTAAGTTGAATTTGATTTTAAAACACCATTCAAACACAATAGTCACAATGTGTGTGTCTATAAAAGAAACTGAAAATTATTTTAGAAAAGCTCCGTACAAAACTAAGAATATTAAGAAATAAAACAGAGAATGTAACTAAAGAGTGAAGACAACAACAGCAAATAGAGGCTGAACCATAGAGCTTTTGTACTTTTTTAGATTTCATATAGCGAGCAGGGTGCACAGGTGGATAAGGGTGAGCTAAAACTACCGAGGAGATAACAGATAAAGATAGAAAAGACAGGAAACCGAGAGGAGACAGACCAATAAAAAATGGAGCAGAACCCGAAATCAACAGAAACCAAAACCGAGGAGGAAGACATAAACTGCCAACATAAAAACCAGAGAGTATCCAAGACAGACTCAAACACAGAAAGCAAAGCATGCACAAAATAATCCAGAAATCACAACAATAAATATACTTGATCTCTAACTGAGATTATTAAGCACATATATACACGTGGAGACACGTGTTCGATAGATTTTGACTTTTGTGAGAGAAATGGACTGTTTTGTTTTTATACAACGCTCATAAATGAGAGCTCCAGGGGTTCCCTTTGAATTACAACCAGACTTTATGAGTGAACGACTCTTTTTATTATTTTTTCCTGTTCAGAGAAAAACCTAGTTTTCTGTGTCATTTCTGTACAACCGCCACAAAGTCCCCGCTGACATTTACAGAAAAATTGTGAACAAATCTGTAACGTATGAATGCATTTAGACCTTTTCAGCAACTGGTTTTCATCAATCAAGTCACACTCGCTGCCTCAGACACTTCAGACTCGGCTTTGTTTATGTGAGAGTTACAGAATAAGACCTAGACATATGAAGTGGCTAAAGAGTGCTCGAGGGGCTGTTAAAAAAAAAAGCCTGAGAATCTGTTATTTTCCAAACCTCATATTTACACCCACTTCATGATTAACTGTGTGGAAATACAAAAAGTACCAAGGTTGAAAGTGTTCAGTCAACCACCATATCAATTACTGTATCAAAGCCCCCCGTCTTTTTATGATTGCCATTTTTCTCTCATCTGTTCGGAAAAAGCTCAAACCATTTTTCACGTGGTCAAACTCAGACAGCACGGGAAATCAACCTGTTCCAATCAGCGCGTCGCAGCCTGATTAGCAGAACCTGCCGCCCACCGTTTGCTCTTCTTCAGTGATGCGGTTTTATGGAAACGGTGGAGCGTTTGTTTCTGTGTTGTCTCCAAGAGGCGCTGACATCAGCATTTACAGCCAAGTGGGAATAAAGTACTTGTCTCTCAATTCCAGGATTTTACACCTCAGCAAGTCAAAATAAATAAGTCATCTGAACTGAAACAATTCCTGAATTTAGGTAGATTCTTTAGATGAATAATAACATATGATATATTACATTTTGATAATTTGTTTGACTAATATTATACCAAAGTGTAGCTTTGGTATATAAGTATAGCTCTAATATTGTACCAAAGTAGGCACTTTTTAAGGTTCAGTTAGATAAACGCATGTAAGCACATGAAGCTCCACTTCTTTAGGGGACTAATTAACCAATTTGTGAAAATCGGGACTGGAGATCGAATCAGAAAACGCCAGATTTCCAGATCCGACTTCAAGAAATCGCATGGTTAGTTTGGTCGTTCTGTCGGGACTACTACTACTACTATCTCATTAAAATTCTTTGTTGTAAGCCGAAGCACGACCAAGTAAATCCTCCTCATGTTTAATCGTGTTCTGGACAAAGACAGCCACATGTTCACTTCTGTCCACTGCTCTAACCATCTCCAGGCCTTATTTAAATAATATTGAAATGGTATTTGGATCCCTGTGGAGACAAAGAGTGGCATGAATAAAAATGTATAAAAATTACTTGTGGGGCAACAAAAGTCAATGAATTTAAAAATAAAATACGCGACCACTCAAGCTTGACACCTAAATTTAAGCCTGATCCTTACACTAAGCTAAGAAAAATCCTTTTTCATTGGTCCGTTGTGGCGATTGTGAAGGAGGCACTCAGTTTATCTGTGGTATACCGTGTATATTCAGGCCTTTTCAGCTTATTTATTTAAGATGTCTCAAATCATGTGCACAATTTACACCGATGTCTCTTTTTAGTTGCTTTGAGAGTTTGGATTGTCTACAGTTTGTGTTTTCCACTGGAGCTTTTGGGCTCCCATGACAGGTGCAGACAGGGGCCGAGTTAATGTTTACCCCCCCCACCCCGGGAGAGGGAGGAGAGGGGGTCTAAAGCTGGATGCACTCAGGAAAAATGCCCACTCCTCAGCACCTCTGGATGTGGAATCGGTGAGCTCATCAATGAGATCGAGAGACCAAAAGAGCTTTCCACGAACAGCTCCGGCCCCGTTTCTTCGGTGAGAGGAGGGGGGGGGGGCAGCGATCAAAGCCAGTTCTGTAATTGGGAGCGTGTCTGCTGAAGGCAGACGCCGTCTCATCAGCAAAACGCCGCCGTGCGACAGCTTCTGTCTCCACGGCGCTCCCGCCGAAAGTTTCCACCACCACTTCTGCTTTGTCATCTTTTGTTTGAGGAGAACTCAGTCCTGCTTGTTTGCTCTCTTTCCTTTCTTTCTTTCTTTCTTTCTTTCTTTCTTTCTCTCTCTCCCTCCTTTTTTGCAAATCAGCACTCTGTTTGGCGAAACCCACATCTTCATAATTAATTGGGTTGGCATCAGATGTGTTTTTAATCTGGAGTGGAACCCTCACGGCATTTGGCGATAACACCAAAATAGAAAACCAGTCTGATCATCACCCCCTCCCCGACGGACGGCCGTGCTCATCAATCATACCTAAAGAGCTGAGTAATGTAGCGGGGCTCTTGTGTTTACAAAGCCACAGGAGGGAATAGCAAAGAGCCCGGGCTGTATTGCGATGCCTCTCGCCGGCCATCACTCCGGATTTGCTCGGCAAACCCATCAGCTATTTTCTGACGATGTGCCAAAAGGTGTCATCCATTTATCAAGGCTTAACCTTTCCGTATCCATCACCGCTCTTAAATAAGACGGGGCCTCCGCAGACTGCGGCGCCAAAGGTTAAAACATATAGGAGCCCTGAAAATGGCCATTCAGCTCGTGACGCACACTCCCCGCTTCTTTTATGTTGTATAACTTCAACAAATGATTCCCAATTCACAGAAAAAAAGTCAGAAATCACAAAGTGTAAGATTATTCCACCAAGGCGGGGGCTTTCCGGGGGGGGGGCCCCCCCCCCCCCCCCCCCCCCCCCCCCACATCACCCGTAATTGCTTTCCGGACGGCGATGGAAACAGCCCGCCGCCGCCTTGTGTTTGGTGCTCCGGGGGTAAGTAGCAATCCAAAACGCCGCCGCGACCGGGGCCTCTGCGGCAGGGACCCAATCGCTATTCCCATCTGCCGAGTCCAAACTGGGCATTTTTCAGTATTCAGATAAGCGCCCCGGCGTGAAAATAACAAGTTATCCGCCGCTAACGTTTCGCTGGGTTTGGGCTCAAATCTAGAAATGGTACCGAGAAATAAAGATGGACCTCACACACGTGCTACAGATAGCCGCGGGATTCGCTAGCAGCACACATCAGACGACAGCGTCCTCGGCCATAACAGCCTAATTGGGGATTTTTTTTTTGGTGTGTGTCTTGCCATCCAGCTGGCGGGATGCGTAGCAAAAAATCCTAATGAACGGTGAAAAACGGCTCCGCCGCTCAGACAAAGTCACACAAGACGGGGCTGCCTGAGATGAAATATTAAAGATCTCCGTTCTCCAGCTGTCACTTCAGCTGCGCTCGGCGGGAGGATTCCTCGTCGTGTCACCGCGGCACAGATGGATTTGGCGCTCACACCTTCAAGCAGAGGGGACGGAGTCTGGCAGAATCCGCTAATATGTCTAAAACAGACTCTGACCGACCAAAATCTGCTTTGTGAAATTTCCGCTTCCGCCTCAGCGGGCTTTTTCCGCAGCTGCACAAGCATCTCCGGCTTATTCCTTTACATTTTTGTTCTCGCTAAGCCAGGCTACAAGTAAGGCTCTAACAGATGGATTAACACGAGATTTGGTTCACTGTTCCCAAAGGGGGAAGCAGACAGACTCTGGTGATCACTCAGCTTTTTCCGAGGCAGAGCGATGGGGATAGCTACGGGCTTTTTACAGGAAAATGTGTATTTCCAGAAGCAGAAGGACAAACATTCCCCCATCCATCTGATGGAAAGGCAACTTTTTTTTACTTCAGCCATTTGTGTTTTTCAGTCACAAGACTGAGGGATGATGATGTGATTCCAGACATGTGTCTTTGGGCACTCCATTCCATCATATGGCTTAAAGAAAACAAGCAGGAAAAAACGCCACCGTTTTCTGGTGATTCAAAATACCAGTCGACCTGGCGTGCTTGTTTTTTTTTGTTTCTTAACTAAAGCAACACCCTGGCCATAAGGTCAAGGTTTGACCTGAATAAACAAGAAAGATATTAGGAAGTTATTCAAGCAGAAAAGATGGGAAGCAGGAACAGTTTAACCGATTACATGGACAAACTCTCTCCATAATATAATCACATTTAAGCTATTTTACTTTTTCTTATCCACCCTGAGCCACAGCTGCCCCGTATCCAAATTCACTTTAAGGTTATCAAATGTACACTTAAGTTGCCAATGTTTGAATAATTTTTACCTTAAAAAGAAAGCAAAATCCACAGCATTTCAGTGACATTTTCTTGGCTATACAGAGTCAAAAAGACCCTCCGTATAACAGAACCAAGAGAGAAGCATCACAAGTCTGGCAGAGATTTCATTCATTCCTCTGCAGCGGCACACAAAAAGTGCCACTTCTCCACCTGGCTTATCTGGAATCTGCATGAGTCTGGTATCACCGAGGCAATCAGAGGAGGGCGGCCGCCACGTCTCGTCTCTCCATCTCCACCCAGAGACGTGCACCAGCCATTTTCTGTCCTCCTCCTCAGCAAGAAACGAAAAAATCAGGGTAGTGCTGGAAGAGAGGAAAGCCCTCGGGGATTTCACTCTGTCTCTGGCTTGTGAGTCGGTCTCTGCCTGAACCTTTCCCGACTCCTGCTTTCTCTTTCATCCGCCTCTCGTTCCGTACCCTTATCCAGTTTTGTCCTTTTCTCTCATTCTTTTTGCCCTTTCTTCGCAGGGGTCTCGGCACTTTTTTTTCCATCTCCGGCCTGAGCCCGCCTCCTCGCCTCGGCGCCGAGCGTCCCAGCGCCAGTCCTGGCCGTGTGGATTTAACACGTTGGATTTAAAATGCAGGCTGGGAGTTTAGCCGAACGTCTGAGTCTGTGATGCACAGAAAGCTTTTTTTTTATTCATAACCTGACAAGGCTGAAGCAGACGATCATACGGAATAATCTGGGCGGATTCCATGCAAATTCTGGTCAAAAGTTTCTAAAAAAATAAGTAGAATTTATTCTGAAATGCGGTTTCTGAAATGTGAAGAGTTCGATGCTCGTAGGGAAGATAAAGTAGCTCTGACCGTGGTCAAACGCTGACTGGCCCTACGCCCTATATGCCAGCCAGCTGATATTTTGGAGACATCAATACGGTGGAGAAGTCAGCCAGCAAAAAATGAGATAAATGGCCAAGTCAGAGTATTTTCTCTAAACAGGGATCATTCAGCATTGCCAAAAAACAAATATGAGACGAGGGCAGCAACTTGTACGGCAGTCCTGGAGACCGAGGCCTGGGCTGTGTAACGCTGAAGGAGCAGAATCTATTCATATCGTGGACCTATCGCCTGCAGTTTGCGGTTAGACGATCAGAAGGCAAAGCTCTGGCCCCTAATTGATGTCCCCCGTTGCACAAATGTCAATAGGCCTATGGCAGGGAGAAATGAAATAAATAAATGGGCGGTTTACTTCTAATGCTCAGCTGCTCCAGTTCACTCGGGGAAAATCAATTCTCGCCCGTTGCCGGCCTCACCCACGCACCGCCGACCGATCCTCATCAAATCCCAACGCGGCACGGTCACTGAATATCGGCCTTTCAGGCGGTGTCAGAAAATTCTGCGTGCCACGTCCACGACAGCCGTGACTCATCTTCTACATTTTCACATCTGCAAAACATCTGCAGAGCAAAACGCTCTCAGGTCACCGGAGTGGCCAACCGGTGAGCTGGATTAGTCCGAGGATCAGTCCAAAGACCAACACTAATACCTAAGAGCACAATAACGACAGGAAAACGCAAAACCGATGGTCCTCTCCAACCCACAGTCACATCCCCGTGTGGTTGTGCGTTGCCGATCCATTTTTCTGCAAATCTGTGAAGCTGTTTCACCCAGAATTATCTTTTTTTTTTTACCCAGCAAACACGGAAGCTGTGCGATTAGACTCACATCAGTTTTTTCAGCTGCGCCCGCTAATATTCAACAGCAATCGCTGTGGTGACATTACTGCAGATATTAGGTTTACAATGTGTCAGGTTTATATAGCCGAGCCTAAACCGAGGAGGACCCAAAGTGCAGGCGGGGAACTGGAGATTAAACTGGGTTTTAATTACAAAAAGATAACAAAAGGGGAAGCCAAAAACCGGTGAGCGTGGAAACCAGGGACCTGGAGATGAGTTCCGACTGATGGGGATCTGACAGGGCCTGAGAGAGCCGGGGAGTTATTAGTGAGTGGAGGCAGCTGTGGGCAACCAGCACAGGTGAAGGGAGTGGAGCTGATGGCCAGACCCGGAAAAAAAAACACCGAGGGGACTGAGTGAGAATGGCAAAGAGCTGGAACACAGAAATCAGGAAACTAAGAACAAAGAGCGGGGGAGAAAAAAGGCATAAACTAGGGAAATCACCAGAAGCACAAAGCAAGCCAGAGACCAAAAGAAAAGCTACAAATACATGCAAGCCACAAATCCAAAACCAACCTGATGAACATCGTTGCTGATACACAGCTCATTTTTCAGGTCTTTACATCTCTTGGTCAGTTTGAACTTCCATTTAAGCAATCCCTTTTGTGTTTAATAGTTTTCATGAAAATGTTGTGTTTGGATACACAAATGATTAAATATGCAGAGCGTGTTGATTTTTTTCACGGACTTTGGGGCATCAAGATGAGGAAAATGGTTTGGGGATAAGATGAAGCTGTTTAAAAAGAGCTTGCGCAAAGCCCAAAGCAAAACTCATCACTGGTGCCACATAAAAGCAAAACCACTTGGATTTACGTAAAGTATTAAACAACACACTGCAGTCTAATCCTTATTAACTTAAGCAACCAGTAATTAACGCAGCCGCATCAAAACATAACGACAAAAAAAACACAACAGAAAAAAACATGTTTTCAGGGAGGAGCAATGCAAGGTATGCAATTTTAATGAAGCGTAAAAACACTTGATACCAAAACTAGTTCATGTTCCTCTTCATTATCTTTTGGAAAGTGGTTGTTATTTACAGAAACATACAAACGATGAGAGGAGGAACTGTAAAAATGCACCCACAAGCATCCAGTTTTCATATTAACTTCCCTTTTATGGCAAGATTGACTGGATTGGTATCCTCAGTGCACATGAAATAGCCAAATGGATATGACCCAAATGATTATTATGGAAAATTGAAAGACATAACATTAAGATAAGTAACAAGTTGTGTTAATTCGATCCATCTTCTGTAGAGTTTGGACACCACAAGCAAAATAACCAGTTTGTTGAACATAAAATCCATTAAAAGTAGCCCATGCACCGACTGTGTGACAGTGACAAAAGAGGAGAAATAGCACGGCGTAATAGAACAGATGACTAGTTTGTCTAAATGTCCAAATGTTCTCTGTTGGCTTTTTTAGTATCGTTCGTGAGCTCTTTGATGGTCGCAGCCCCCAGTAGATGGCACCCATAACGCCTATAGAAAAGACTGGGATTGCAGAGTGGGATTTGTCTCTTTCTATCAGCTAAGACTTTTCAGCCACAAAAGCTGTCTTTTTTTTTCTTTTAAGGAAACAAACTCGGGAATGATTTGTGAGGTTGGGGGAAAGACGGAGCCAGTTGTTAAAAGCTGCTGCTGAAAAAGGGCATCATATGATCATTAAACCTCCCGAGTCAACTGCTTACATCAAAGCTATAAATATGTTTGTTTTGTTTTTTAAATTACGCCTAAATCTGGAATTGGGAAAAAATGATGCTTTGCTTGTAGACTCCTGGAAAATGAAGCTGCAACAAGTCTAACCAGAACCATTAATCTGGATGAAGCACACCCACATAAGACAATGTTCTCTGGAGCTGTTTTCAACTAAATAAATGACTCATATTAGCTCTTTTCACTGTGTTTGTTGTGTTCAGACAGCGTCATTCTGGTCACATCACCCTGAAGTCAGCTAATATCTGAAGTACTATATAATCACACAAACGGTGATGAACATTTCCTGTGAAAGCTGAAATGAGCAGCAGACCTCCCGAGAACGCAGTCGGCTTAACGTTTCGGTCAACATTAAAGGTTTCCACGCCTGTTGGGCTCCGCACATTTTTCACATTAGAAAATTGCTTCACCTTTTCATTTTGAGACTCTATTATTTTCTCGCAAGATAAAGTAACTCTTCAGATCCCCTGGTGTTTAATTTAGAGGAAGGTGATTTACCAGGAAGGCTACTTTTTCTAACGTTCATTCCCAAGTCCCAAATCTGAGCCGCTAATACACGTTGCCATTTTTTATTTGTCTTATCCGCACAGCAACAGTCTCCTCTAAGAACAGGCGGCAGGCTGTCTAATTACTCAAATGCAAATGACAGATCCTAATGGCTTACGTTTTCCCCAAAAAGCAAACAGATACCTTCTTTAAGAGACTGAAGGCAGAAGAAACGGGCCCGTCCACAGAGGACTGATATGATGAGACACGAGAGCCAGGGCACCAGAGCTCAGAGGCCAGAGAAGTCACGACCAAAGTCAATCAAACGACTAAAGAGAGGCGAAGTGGCAACAGGGGATGCAAAACGACAATGGAAGGGGGCGAGACGTTTATACAAAGAGACACTGTAGCGACACACAACCACGGACGTTTAAGGAAGATTCGGAATGTGACAGTAAAGAGAAAGCACAAAACAGCAACTGCTGCGAGAATAAATGCCTGTGCAGAAATGTGAAGATGTCAGAGGGATGAAAATGACCAAACAGATGTTTGAAACGACTGTGAGGAGGCAAGATGACAACTGATGGATGCAAAATGAATTCTCATCAGAGACGGTAAACAATTACACACAGAGGAAAAGGTTTAAAAAAGGACTAAAGTGCCGTACATAACAGCAAGGACGAGATTCCAAATTACATAGACAAACTACAATAACAGTCTCTTCAGAAACATGAAGCAAAAACAATAGAAGGCTGCCAAAAGACTCCAGATTGACCAAAACCTACAATAAATGAATCGAAAATCACCACAGGGATGGGCAGACCTAAAACCGAGAGCTTCAGAGGTGTAAAACGCAGGAGAAAGGTTCACAAATCAAACCTCCCCGGAGTCCGTGGCCATCCCGGGTGTTGCCTTCAAAAGCCCTGGCGTGGTGATTAGGTCTGTTTTACTTGCAGGGGCCTTTGCTCCCATAGTACTCACATTGATTGTTTTCTCCTGGCTGGGTAAACAGACGGAAGTCGATACAACCCCCCTGCAAATGACGTCAGGGTTCAACCCGCTGCAGGATCTCCTGGGCGCGTCAATTAGAGCGTAGGAATGCGGCCGAGGATTTCATTTGCGGACTAAGCTGTTATTAGTAACGACAGGTGGGTATTGAGTGTGGCGCAACAGTGCCGGAGAAAATTGTGATAAATGACAGAGGAGAGAGCCTCTCCCCCTCTAAAGAGCCGTGTCGATAGACGACTCCCTAACAGGAGGAAAGGTGTGTGTGCGCGCTCGTGTGTGTTTCAGGTGGAAAAAGTGAAGACAACGGGGGGGTTTCTAATTGGAGAATTTCAATCTGGCTTTACTTTTTCCCGGTTTTGAGCTCGTCTCGCGTCCGTTCTGTGAGCACCACGTCTGCTCACCTTGTGGTCGATGATGCCGGTGTATCCGGGCAGGACCGGCGGGCGAGGCCGGGGCGTGCTGACCGAGGCCTGGGCGGCCGGACGCAGCTGGACGTGCTGGCGGGGGCGCGTGTCGTTGGCCTCCCTGGAGGGGCCGCTGAAGCTGCCGTTGTACACCAGGAGCAGGCTGGCGCACAGGAGGACCACCAGGAGCACGGCCGCCCCATGGCGCTGAGGCCGAGACACAAGCAGAGGCCGAACACGGGTTAGGGTTAGGGTTAGGGTTAATCCAGGGTCCAGGCTGCGCGAGAAGCCTCGGACATCATCATCATCATCATCATGCTCAGCTCAGGCCATAAAAACCACAACCTGCTGAGAGGAATGCACATTACAGAAAGACTCTCTTTGTTAAGGTTTAAGGGCCGTGTCATGTTAGTGGCACTGTCCAGAAGCCATGCTGTGAATCATCTTTACATCATGCATCTCACTGCCCAGACTCCTTACATCAGTCGTGTGATTTGCTGTAAGTTTGACATCTCAAAAAAGCCCAAAACCTACAAGTTGACAACAGAAATCGATTCATCCTTCTGCGTAAATTCACGTGGAGCCACTGGCAGCACGCTTCTGGTTTGTTTTTAGACAAAAATCCGGATTAAATAGAAGTGAAACAAGAAGATCTAATGCACTTTTTTTAAAAGAAATCTGCCCTCCACATAGACGGTGCGCCGCGGTGGAGCTGGAGTGCCAAACAGCGCGCACAGCTGGATGTCCATTGTTCACAACCTAATCTTTTGATCCGACACTGTACGCACAGCAGTGTTCGGAGGCGCACTTCCCGGAACAGGGCTGGGATTTAAAAGCGAGCCCTAACAGTTGTCCGCGGGACTACATGGCACAGACACTTGGACACTTACCATGGGGGTCTTCATCTTGCGGCGCGCTGTCTCACGGCTGCGGCTCACAGTGTGCGGCTCCACTTTCTCTCATGGTCCACAGTCATCCGTCAGCATCCCGGATCCGCTCCGGTCCCTCCTCCCGGAGAAGAGCCTGCCTGCCTGCCTGCGTTCCGCTGCCTGTGTGTCTCCAAAACTGAAGCCCAGGCGCAATTCATACAGACCAGACCGCGACAGATGTTCACTACTGTACCTCTGCTGGGTCTTAACGCCTCCCGAGTTCCAGAGGCGCAAACTATATGAGAGGCTGTCCAGAAAAGGGGCGATGAGAGCGCGATTGCTTTGGGGTTGTTATCTATCCTCTGTGCGGTAATTGATGAAAAAGTCTGGAGAAAATCTATCACATAGATGAAGGAAACAAAAGAAGTAACAGATCTCCATCCGTCTAAAACCTTTTTCCTCTTCTATTTTCTAATTATGGCAGATATAGATCAGAGGGATGTTATGATATCTATTGATTGTTTGTCCTTTTTTCAATCATACATTCAATTGAGGCAAAAAGTGAACTGGAAAGAAAAATATCAAAATGTAGCACACTGTTGAGAATTGATTAGTTATAATATATAATATATATCATTTTATATATTATTGAAACTCTCACTTTAGACTATTACTATCTACTAGTAATAGTCTAAAGTGAGAGTTAGCAAATCACCTTTAGTACAATATTGGCAAGTTTACAAACTGACTTATTTGAATGTACATCTAACATGTAAGTGATAAAGGGGAATACAGCAGGCAAATGAGAGTTTGAAAAAGTTGAAAAATATATTCTCTTTCGCAAATGTAATGTTCTACAACATGCTAGAAAGTTGGGAGAGAGCCATTGCGTGGGAAGCGGAGAATTAAATACTGCAGCCTCGCCGAATAATCTGTGTCCATTCTTCAACACCAGATTTCCGCTGCTCAGCAGCCTCCTCTCGTTCTCATCTGACTCTCCTCCTCATTACACATTTCCAGTATGAAGCAGATCTGGGAGCTCGCATTCTCATCCAGAGCACGGCTCTAATGGGGCCTTCATGTGCCTCAGACACCCCCGTACCATCATCTACAACTGATTCTGCTTTTTTTTTTTTTTTCAATATGCTTCTGGAATCTGATCAAAATTTCTCCCAACGTCGTTTCAATTGTGTTGCCGGGATAAAGATGACTTATCATTTCCAAATAGAATCAAATTGGTATGTCGGTGCACTCAAAGCAATTTCCTCTGTACTTTGTGGACCTTTTTCTGCATTCCGGAACAGTCCTCCAACTCAAATGGTTGTGTAGGTTGTTTGCTCATGCCCCTCAGTGCTGCTTATAATGACATCCTACAAGCAGCAGAGGGGCAATATGACTCACACGAGTTTCCACATCAGAGCGTTTTCAAGTCTTCAGTTTAACCAGACTCAAAGTTCTCCCACAAGGACAGGAGAGGGGGAGGGCGGAAGGTGCACATTTAGAGCCTTCATGGTCTTTGTGTGACATTTGGCTGAGACCAGAATGTCTTCAATTCATTATCATAATAAACATAATGCTCAAAGCCCTTGACACGTCCTGGTTGTGTTCAGACAATGGTGTTTCTTCACGGGAGTTGGAGAAGGACCACAGTCAGGGCTAAGAAGCATTCTTCCAACAGCTCAATCAGCTTTGCACCGGTTGCCTGGTAACGTGTAATCAAAGTGCATTGCATAACATTTTTCGCTTTCTGTTTTTTTTTTTCGGACAATAGCATAATTCAATCATGGTTAGACATCCAAGCTAAGGCCTAGGGAATAGGTTTGGGGATGGCTAAAAATGCTATCTTTTACTGTTCTGGGATGCAGAATTTTGCCCCTCAGGAACTCAAGGTTGCAAATTCTTGGATGTGATTAAATGTATAAATAACAGGCAACCATTCCCCCTTTTTTAAAGTAATCTAAACATTAAGCGTCCCACCTGACGCTGTTGCCAATATTGTTAGTTAAGATTTAGGGCGGGTACGACGTGTAACCCACTTTCTCATTCTTGCTAGTTTTTTACTCCTCCAAAAATGATAAAAAAATCATAAAAAAGTGCTGATAGTGCAATCCTTGAGCTTCGGCCTTGTGTTGCACAGAAACCCCTTCATCTGTCTGCCCACATAGTGATGCAATGGCACAATAATAAGTGGGTGTGCTTATATAAATTTCAAGCCGTTCCTTTCTGAAATCCAGCCCAAAAAGAAAGCGAAAAAAAAAACACAAACGTCCTGTGTGGTGCACAGGAATACGTGTGTTTTTTTAAGGGTCAGCAGCAACTGGATTTCCACACAGATATGTTCCGCAGGAGGGATCGATATGGATGGAGTGCAAAAAAAACCTGGTCGAATGAAGGTGACTGTTACTACTCAGTGAGAGGCAGAGACGTGACGGGAAGTGGGTCCTTTCTTAGGAATGAAAACGGACTTCTGGGAGTGTGACGCCCATCAAAGGGCATTTGGAAAAGGGCACACACTCGGTGATGACTGTAGGATGGTGTGGTGCTCCGTCATACAGCCCGCACTGCCACTTAAAAAAAAAAAGCTGCATTGAATGCTTCCTGAGACACCCACCACTCCACATTAAAAAGCGTTAATCACTGGAGGAAAGGTCACTGCCGAGATGGACCTTGGATAAACACCAAAAGGTTTAGGAGGCAGCGTGTTCAAGCCCAAAAAAAAAATCCCCATTTACAGCCACTCAATTGATTAATTCTGGAAACGTCTTCAATTTAAGTGTCCTCATCACGGCAGTCTGTAAAGTAATTGCAACAATCAACGCCGCATCTCAGAGTGTGAGGCGGCAGGTTAGTTTTTACGCCACTAAATTTGGAGAAACTCGTCCGCGTGACAGAATGAAAAGAGTTTTTTTTTTTTCTCATTAACTCATCTGATGTTATCCCACCAATAATAGGAAACTTTGCACACACCACCGCACCACCGCCAGACACCAAGGTCACCTTTCAGCAGCAAATTTTCAAACCGATTATTCTGTTTTATGTCTCGTGGCTCTGTCTCTTGATTCTTGAGGCCTGTCACAAAGTATTTGGAAATGGCGATGTTTTCCGCATTTGAAAATATCTTAATCTCGCTCCATCACTGCTGTTAATGCATCAGAATACTGATTTGGCCTCAGATTAAGCTCTTAAGCCTTTGATGTTTGTTTTATTACAATGTTTTAACTAAAGTGTAGTATTTTAAACAACCTAAAAAAAAAAGAAAAAAAGGAAAAACATGCACGTCTGCCTTGTATGTATGACAGCAGTCAAATATCCCTAAATTGGCAATTAGAATAAATTTTACCGAAGGTCTCACATCTCAGCATTTCAAAGCACTGTTTCAGAGCTGGTTATTTAGGTAGATTTATATGTAAGACCCTCCTCTATCCAAGTCCTCAGTGCGTGCAAACGCAGTACGGCAACAACACAATAAAAGGGACATTTGCTGTTTATTGCCGCAAAGAATCTTAAAAGCGTTACAATGGGCATCTTTAATCTCTGAGTTTAATCTTCTCGGAAGTGATGCGTTTTACGCATTTCATGTTTCAAGAAGCAGCAACAGGATTTCAGCATGAATGCTAATGAACAGCGTGCATGCGGGGCCTGCAGAGGGACACAACTCACACCCGAGCCACGGCGCCTCTGAGGTCAGAGGTCGTCGAATCGTGCCGCGGCTCTGCAGATGACACATTATCCGAGGTGTTATTTATTGTTTGTTTTATCTGGCCGTCAGCCGGAACGGTAGCAGCGGTCGTCCAGGACTGGCATTTTTGTCAGTTTGCTGATTTTCGCAGACACTTTCTGGCACGAGCATCGTAGCTGAGCTAAAATTGAATATTTTTTTAATCCATTATTTATCACTAGTGTTCTTAGTGTTGATCTGTTGTGTTCTGACTCACACAGTGTATCAGATTGTGTGATTTAAAGATAATTCCTGTTTGCAGCTCTATGCATGAGACAGTCCCCTAGAATGAATTATAAATCAGAATACATTTAAAGCATGGCATAACAGTGTCTTTTACTGTGTCTACAGATGTAATTGCATCAACAATATAAGTAATGTCCCAGACAGGGATTAAATCCCAGGGAGGTATTTCAACATAATATTAGCACATAGAGAGACTCATACATAAGTATCCAGTACAGCATTATCATATATATAAGTTCACCGACCAAATGGAAAAACTTCCACAGCAATTGAATAATAGAAGAAAAGGAAGAAAGAAACTGCATAATTTAACCTGCTGTGAAACAGGAGAAAACTGAGAATGAACTAACATGCCAGTAATGAAGTGATCTGAGGCAGAGCGGGATTGAGAGGATGGTCGAGCCTCACCGGTCTGATCTACTCACTCACATCCTGAGTCCTGGATTATCTGGAACCAGCAAACCTGTGCTGCCAGAGGATCCCCTGCACATCGATTATTAACCGGTCAGAGATGTTTGCCGGAGCTCGTCCAGGACAGGCCTTGAAATGTGATCGATGAAGTGGTAAAAAGGGATTCAACAAGTCAGCAAATACAGAGAAACCACACAGATGTAACACGTTCACGTCCTGTAGATTTACGGATAATTCTTGTTATTGCGCGCTGTCCTCAAACACCAAAGAAAAAGGAATTCACATTCAGGAAGACACCTAAAGAGTCATAGCTTTACAAAAATGTTGATTTAAAAAAAAACATTTGTGGTTATATGTGGATGGGATGTGGATATTTTGTGGAAACATATAAATGAATGAATAATTAAACAGTTGGCTGATACTCCACATGCTGGCTGATTAAAGAGAAGAGAACCTAAAACTAAACCTGAAACACCAGAGCTTCATCATAATATTCATAATATTGTCCCAATTAAAGGATCAGGCTGGGACATTTACATATCAGAGAGATCAGATTTAAAAAAAATTTCCAACTGTTTCTTATCCTGAGAATGCAGATATTCCCTAAAGAAACATGCAAATGATTCAGGGCGAAATTAAGGGTTCAAATAAGTGTTAACCAACGATTTCTTATATGGTAACTGAAGGGTTAAGTTAGTATATCAATGTTCTCCTTCACAAACAATGTTTTGTCAGCAGCATATGTCACAGCCTTGTCTCATGCACAGCAGGAAACGCTTTGTGCAGCCGGACACAAATTGGGCCTTTTTTTTTTTCATGACAGGCCATTACTTTCAGTGCAGTAGATTTCCTTTTCGGTCGTGTTATGCCTCTGCCCCGGCTTCCCTTTCCCAGAATTAGAGCTAAGCATAGACAGTCTTGTTGAATTTTTTATGCATCGTACATGTGGAATAAACATACACAACCATGGGCCTGGGAAAAAACACAGAAAAACCCCAAAACATCATTAAGCATAAAAAATACAGCAGCAGAATCCATTAGAATTGAAACAACAAATACAGTGATATAATATTTTTTAAAGAAATAACACAGCTGACAAAGACTTGGGATGGATTGTTTTTTTTTTGGAATAGCGCTCCTCACAGCTAGAAGTTGCACTCTCGAGCAGGAGGAAGAAGCCAAAGCTGGCAAACAGAAAGCATGGAAACGCGTCAAAGCTTTTAAAAAGCGAAGAAATCACAATGACGTCTGACGCTCCCGGCATGCATTTTTTCACCATGTCCTCCCACAAAGAAACCTGCTCAGCAACAAATACATGAAATAAGAAGAAAAAAAATGCCACCAAGGCTAGAGTAAGTATATTTTCTTTTCCAAAAAAAGCTTTGGGGCAATGACGTAGCCAATGTGAGGCAGAGCTCGTTGCTTTTGTTGCAGACTGGTCACCAAATATTCAGCTTTAGCCGCATCGGGGAGAATGTTCTGTTTGTCGCTACATTTAATTGATCAGATAAATTGAAGGACTTTGAGTGCGCAATGATCTGTGCAACAATGCGCTTTGTGTTCTCTGTACAGGACTTTGAAATGTGTTGTTGAGGAACTGCGCGGTGGGAACAATCGCCTGGCCTTGCCTTATTCAAGTCGAAGACGCAAAGACCTCGGCACAACCCTGTACAAAGGAGCCACTTTACAAGATTTTAGCATTTATATATTTTCCAGTGAGCACCAAATGTTTAGGTGTAAGATAAATGTGCGAGGCAGTGTGTCATCTTTTCACTGTATACACTTTGGAATACCTTTTGAAATACCAGAGAAGCCTATTATTAAATTGCTATGTCCTGTGTCCAGGCGGTTTCAGGACATACGGTGGCGTTTGCTGACATGTTTGTGGCTGTTGTGTTACAGACATACAATACAGATATGAAAAATGCTCTCTGAACATGTCAGTCAGGCCGATTTCTGTTTTTTTCTGTACTTTGTGAATGACAACAGAGCTCTTGCTTTTGCTAATATGTGTAACATATTTTATCCCAAAATCAAATTTTCAAGGAGTGGGATTTAGACAAATGAGCTGCACCATGTCTGCAACTTTTGTCTGCGGCTTTTCTCCAAAACCCACGACTCAAATAAGAATAATAATAAAAGAAAAACACAAAAGTAATCCAGAATAGATCTCCTGCATGTCCCCCCCTCTCTTTGCCAGCAATTGTGTTTAATCTACCCAAGATTATACACAACCCTCATGGGAGATGGAGGAGATACTTCCCTGAGGCAACAACTCAAATAGTGTTGCCATCAAACTCACCGGGGGAATAATGTGCAATAACACTGTGTTGTTGTCTCAACAAAAACAACACTTTTCGGAGAATTGGGCTTTCTTTGAACTGTTTGTTGGAGGGGCAGTTTAAGGGCTAATGCGGACCTCAGGAAAGTGTTTGTGATCTGGCACTAGCCACGAGTAATGAGTCCATTTGGTTCAAATCGGTCTCGGACACAGAATATGCAGCAGTTTCCACACTTTTACCTTCACAGCGTTGGCATGCCATCAGTAGACAGTCAGGAGCAAAAAAATGGATGTCCCTGACCTTCAAGGAAGAGATTGCCGGTCCAAATCCCAATCCTCAGCATCCGTTTCCTCCATCTGTTTTCTTTCGTACGTCAGCGATCACCTGTTTTTGTTTTTTTGTTTTTCGCAGAAAAGCAGAAAGTACAAGGTTAGGCTCAGAGTTAATGCACGCTGTCAGGTTTTACAGAGCCCCGCACTTATCGCTCAAGCCTCCAGTGAGATGAAGCCCCCCCCCCACTGGAAAACCATGCCTCCTCACAATCCCGGAGCGTGGATCGTGAGGCCATCGGGCATTTGATTGATTACGTCGTTGTCAAAGAAGGAGACAATGGGTCACATGTGAGGGATGGGACGGCTCAGAAGGTTCAGTGTAAAGGCACTCAGGCGGGAACAGCTGGAACAGCTGGAACAGAGTCTGAAAGGACCACGTTTGCTCATCAGTTGTGGAAACTGATAAATTCCTAAAGCGCAGGTCTACCAGTTGCACGACTTCTGGAGAAGTCTGGAGAAAACAAGTAAAACGGTGAATACTGGTGTTGAGAAGTACATCTGTTTTCTCCTGGCTTGACCCCCCCCTTCTGGTCATCCTCCCCGTTCCCTCCTCTCTCCTTTCTCTTCCAGGTGCGTTTCAGAAAGTGAGTCATCCCTCACCGTGTTTCGCTGAAATCGATTTTCACGTCAGAGGCAGCATGAGGGAGGAGAGAGGAAGCAGGGGGCACAAAAATTAGAATGGCCTTCAGGCCCATCCATCCACTTTCTGCTCCCTTTTTTTTTTTATCTGGCTGGAGGTCACTGGCAGCTGGAACTCTCCCAGCTGTCGAGGGGGCTCGGGGCGAGCAGCCACCTTAACCCGGCACACACAGATTACCGTGCGCGCTCACGGCCGTGCCTGCAGTGTGTTTAGGATCAACAACCAACTCAAAACCCAACAATGGCAACAACGGGGGGAACCGGGGTCCCGCTGCTGTTTGAGGACTCTTTCAGGGATGATTTTACAGTACATCACTTAGTTTCCTCCTTTGAAAGTGTGCAGTTCAAACTGTTAATTTACTGTAAACTGATTAAAAAAAAATGTGTGCATCAGTTTATTTTCTGCATCAGTTCCTTGAAGAATCTGTTCAAGATTCAGTGGTGAAACACCCACTAAGGATTAAAAGGATTCAAACTGACTTAAATTACATGACGCTCAAGGGCATTTTTCTTTTTTTTTTTTTCCACAAGATATTTATTTGAATAAATAGATGTCAGTTTATTTTGTTGCCTTTGCGTAGCCAGCGCACACGCTGTCCTGACACCAACCTTTGTTATAGCGTACTAGCTTCTGCTGACCGATTTTGAGTTTTTACTTGTTTACGGTTCCTCGAGCGGTGGGAGTTTGCCCACATGTGCACAAAGCAAAGCTGTGTGTTCATCACAATGAAACCACTGACTGTCTGCAGCCATTGTTTCTGTGGTGCAAACACACTAAGCAGCTACGACACAAAAGTAGCCTCGGAATGCTGTGATCAGATAAAGATAAAGAGAACACACCATATGTCTCCTTTTTATTCCATGATTTTACACCTCTATTGACTCATTTTAGGCCATGGAGTGACCCACCGTCTACAGGGGGTCTCTCTTTTGTGATCCAGAATGTTGGACAAACCTTCAAGCATGTTGTTACCGGATAAGAGATTATACAGTAAAACAGGTCAGGGCACACACCCGAGTGATGGAAAAAATATTGTCAACTTGTACGCATTTTGACCAGCGCAGTTGGAAGGAAACTAGAATCTATTGCAGGTGATACATTTTTGTTGATATTGTTGTCATTGCAAATGCTTTATGATCGTGCTCGGAAACCCAAGATGCCGTAACAGTCCTGGTTTCAGAGAGAGAACAGTTATTCACCATCAACACGGAAGAACTCACCAACATTCACGGGTCTGGAATGAGGCCCAGAGGGATCAAAAGTTGGAGATAAAATTGTGTGAATTAAAAGAGCGAGCTGAAAACCCTTGTCAGTGCTGAAAAGATGCTCCCAGAACAGTGTGAATACTTTACACTTATGGCAGCCAACACCGTTCAAATGTGTGGTGTGCACGGCAATACGGCGAGAACGTGCCATGTGCTACATGCATCCTGTCTGGAAGTAACCGAGTTAGCAGCCACAGTGGAATAAATTTATTCTAGCTAAGCTCTGTTTTTTTTATTTTTAGGAAATGCTTCTGTGTGGACGTCTGCTTTCGGCCGTAATGAGGATGGGTAAACAGCATTTGTTAAAATACTCATGTTTGTGTATCCAGCCTAATTAACCTAAAAGTGCCGACTGCTCCCTGGATGGGAAAACTCCCTAATGTACTGACCGCTCAGTCCAGATTTCAAGGTTTGAAAAAGAGAACACAGTCTGTTGTGCTCCTCTCGGGCAGCCGGGCAGATGTTCAGCTAAACTCTCTGGAAACACTGGGCAGAAAATGACAGCAACACCTGCACTCCCAAAGAGCTTGTTGTCATCTTTAATGCCTCAGTGGTAGTAGAGAATGAAAATGGAAGTATTCTTGCAGTACTGTGTGGATATTGGGGGTGATGTAGGATCCATACTACAATTCGGCTTATTGTGGTATTTAAAATTTCAAAAACATTTTTAGCCATCTGGATTTTAGTTTTTTTTAATGCATTTACATCTTCTTCCGATGTAGGACCCATACTTCGTGGGATTTGTGGGTAATTTTGTGTCTTATTATGGTATTTGAAATTTAAAAAACATTTCTAGCCATCCTGATATTAATTTCTTTGAATGCTATTACATCTTCTTCAATGTTATTTCATTTTTCATGCATTTTACATGAAGCTGTTCGTGTCAGATGAAAGGATGAGATCACTGCTGTGAGTCTGTAAGTACCGCTCAGAAACAGAGAAGACGCCAGTTTCAGAAGCAAGAGTTGAAGAAGTAACTAAAGCAGGAAATGGCTCAAAGCCTGTAGTCCCGCCTCTCAAACAACCGCAGACCGCTTAAAAATGCGCTCAAACTTTAAAAAGAACCGCAGTCTTGCGTGAACTTCAACTGAAAGCAGGTTTTCCCTGCGAATACTCGGAGGAACCCGGTACAGATCAGTGGGCAGTCTCACTATTAGCATCAGGCTGGAAACAGTCGTACACATTTAAAATGTGATCACCATGCCTGGCGTGCCAGCAGATCTGTCACGCCGGCCGTCGGGGACCGTGAAGCTGCTCACTGTGGTGCACCAGCAGGTGTTTGCCCGCTACAACACGCAGCACCACTTATCCCTCACGCTCGGCTGTAGCTTCGTCGATCGTCCGGGGTCTCCACAGGCCCATATTTCTCCCTTTCATGTTGTCTCTAATCCACTGTGGATATGAACCCCCCCACCTCTGATTTATGAGCGAAAGCCCGCTTTCTGCAGTGCTGCAGGAGAGGGACCTTGACAAGGGAATCTGACTGGCTTTTTGTCCTTTCCGTAATTAGAGAGTACATCCAATTCACCCCGTTCATTACCCCCGGGCCCGGTGACAAATGATGAGCAGGCCTGTTTAACGCGGGCTCTCTGGCTGTCCCGTTCGGGGTGAACGAGCAACGGAGCATACAAGAGGATGAGGGATGGGAGATGCATTCACGAGGTAGTTCAATTATCATATCACACTAAATGTTAAGTGGGGATTTTTTTTTTTCTTCTTCCTCTGACACCTCAGACAAAAAAATAGCGGCATGTTTCAACAGAACAATGAGCACACGGAGAGGCTTTAAAGGACAGCATAAGTCACTCCGAGTGTTTTGGCTCGTTTACTATTAACAACGTTCACTCATTGCCAGTTTATGAGAAATGCCTCACAAAAGCAGCCCTGCAACAAACACACCCTTACAGATTATTCTTGGTGCATGCAAAAAAGAAATACTAAAATATTATTCTGCTCACTGCTTTGCACCATGCAGGTTTCCTTACCGAAACAGCCACAAGGTCCTCCTTTGTTGTTTTGGTTACCAGGGATACCTGGTCAGTTTGGAGTGGTCAGAATCGGTGACTCTTTTAAGGTGATCTTCACACATTCCTCTTGCAAAGAGCTGCTCAGTCACTAAAATATTGATTCAGTCACGTTCTGGGCGGGGGATTTGAGTTTTTTTTTAGAAAAAATCAATTTCATTGAAATTTTTAATAGGGTTGCAGTTGGTTGTGTTGAAAGATTGAAGACACATTCAGATCTGATCACTCGGGCCACATTTGGAGGTGGTGGGAGAGTTTTGATATTCTTCCGGTTTCCGATGCAAACCCCCCTTAGAGGCAGTAAAAAAAAGGTTGTTTTAAGGTTAGTTTTTGTGGAACTGCCTCGAAAGCGTAATTTATTTAGTCCATGACACTATTTGTTTATATCAAAAGCTGTCTAACACATGTGTAATTACATAGTCATTGCACCTGTGTATGGGGAGACACCACAGTGTGGAGAGAAAAAATTACCTTTTGTTTGCAGGCGAATTTGAGCAGTTAAAAGCTGGAGTCTATCTTCAGTCAGGATATTTTTGAACGGGTTCATAAAGTTTTGCGTGCTGCCCAATATTACTTTCAACCCTTTTCTCCTCTTTTGAAACCTCATGTGTCCAAACCCAACACGGGATCTCGCCCATCTCCATAGAAATGTAAATTTTGCCCTGTTTGTCGTGCACAAATTGTCACCATGATAACAGCAGGCAGCAGAACATCATGGAGTCAATGGATAGGCCACATTAACACACACACACCAGCATATGAAGCCCGTACCTGCTGGGGCTCAGATTAGAGAAAAACGTCCAGGAATGGATTGAACTAAATAGTGTCAATCATCGGCTCCATTCTCATGAAAATAAAGCCCAAATAGAATTTAATCCAACCCTCTTACTCAGTAAATTACAGTCATTACCCCCCAATCTGTTCGCCTGGTGTGTATTCACTGTTTGTGTACAGGGCCAGAATGTTGCCCACAATGGAATTTATTTGTTTTGCATGGTTGTCGACGGTGGACGCATCAAGAACGAGGTGATGGGGATCATTTGCTCTGAGCTGGCCTTTAATTAAATTGCTCCTTCAGGCATGATGGAAGAGGGAATGCAGTTTCAGGGGTGACTGGGCCACAGGTGATGAGGGAGACGGATGCTTTGTCGAGGCCTGGCTTTGTTGTTTGTGTCTCTGCTGGAGGCGAGACAACCACTCAAAGTCTGACTTCACCAAACAGGGAGGCAGCTCGCTGGATGATGGATCAATGTCACCCCTCCATTTTGCATCCACCAAAGCCCAAGGTTGGCGATCAAACGACCACTAAGTTAAAAAAATGTTTTAGAGATGCCAGAAAATAAATGTATTCCTGATGAGAAAAGTCGTGCCAAAAAAGAATAAATTCAAAGCTCAGCCTTACACGCTTATATGTTAACATGTCAGAGCTTTCAGTTTCTAAATTACAGTGTTGGAATGTGTCATAATTTAAGAATTTAAAATGAATACTTATTTAACATCCACTCAAAACCAGGAAAAAACCACCTGCTGAAAGTGTCAAAAATGTGGAAGTTATCGTTTATTAGCGTTTTTGTGTTTCCTTTAATCTCTGTGCTTCTTTTCTTATTCACGCCCCCCAAAAGCAAAGCAAAAATGGCAAATGCAACCCCACTCAAATGACTTATTTAATGAACAACCTTTCCTTCTATCCAAATTCACTTAAAAGAGATGAGAATACTTTAGCTGCAGTATGGGACTGAGCTCTCAAAATGGAGCAGGCACACACATACACACCACTCATACACAACGGGGGCAAAATATTGCAGAGGAACCAAGAAAAACATTAAAAAACTGTGAGTCCCAGCAAAAGCCACCAGAGACAAGAGGTGAATTGGAACAAGTGAACATGAATTAAGTATGTAACATGAATAATGCTCGCATTAATTACTGATGCCTGTTTTTTTTTCCTGGATTTTCACCCACACCTCAAGGCAATGGTATGGGAAGCACTGAGCAGCTGTCTGCTTCTATAAATATGCCAGACAGGAATACTAAACTGTTTGCATGATGGCTTTATTTCGGATGATTCAACAGAAAACAGGTCTGGTTCCTTTTGTGTGTGTGTGTGTCTCCATCGTTTGGGTGCTTCAGACCTTTGAATGGGAGAATTGATGTCTCCAATGTGAAAGAATTTTACTTTATGTGAATTAATTAGTCATTGAATTAAAAAAAAAATTAAGATTGGATAAAAACTGACTCTGAAACAGGTGGAAACCGGCATTCAGCAAGTGTCTAATTCATCTCTAGTCTTTTGCCCTGTAGGTACTGCTCGGGATTTCTTTGCTTTTTGTTGCTCTGGCAGCATTGCGTGGTGTAATAGATGCCTATTGCTGTCTTTTTTATTGCTTTTTTCAGCTGAACGGCACAGACATATTTAAGGCGGCTCAGCTGAAGGGCAGCAGTTTTCCCTCCTCTGTCTCTCACCCAAATCTAGGTGTAATGCAATCCTTCTCAAAATGTTGCTGCACTCACTGCCATTAACGTGTCCATCCACCTCTCCGGCTAATGGAAATTCACATTCATGGCCTCTCTCAGGGTGCAGCTCTAATGTCCTTTCTCAGCCCCCTTCCATTTAAATCTTTATAGAATGTTGCCCTGAAATCCAAAGAAAATTCCCCCTTGATGGTCGGTGTCAGGGTGGTAGATTACATTTTGCGTAATAGGTCATTTTGCTCCCTACTTTCTTTTTCATCCTGTTTTCCCTGGGAGTAGACTAGCCTGGTGCCCTTACCGTTCAAGCCCAGAGACTCGGGGGCCTGCCCCCATTAATGAAGCTGTCCTTTTTATTCGCAGCCTCCACACCCTGGTAATAACCGGCAGAAGGTCAGGCCAGGAATCCGTCTCCCTTTTGTGGCAGAAAACCAATGCTGCCGAATGCACGGCGAGCGGTTTTGTTTATCTGACTTTATGACGGGGTCTGTTAGCGTGAGTTTGTCTGATGGCAGAATGGCCGATGTTAGCTGGACTACACCAGACGCTCTGACTCACTCCTGTGGGCCCAGAGAAGTGGGACAGATGCTGGGAAAGGCGAGAGAACTGTTTGAGGTCAGAAGCCAAAGGCCTGAAAAACAAACAGCTGAGAAGCATCCATCGCCGTGCATGAGCACAGAAGCCCCGGCAGTCCCTTTAGAAGGCAGTTATTCTTCCAGGGACATTTTGCACCCTAGCGTGTCACTCAGCATTTCTGAAATCTTAAATCTTCTTACCTACGCTTGGAGCTTTTGGATTTTGGTAATTCCACTTACTTTACCTGAGGAAAAGGGCTCTGCTCTCATCTTGGCAAGTTCCAATCTCCTCATGACTCTGTTAAAAGTCATGAAACTTACTCTGTTTACTTATGAGTAAAGAGGAAATCAGTCTATGTTTAGAGCTGATAGTGTTTTTTCTCTTTAAATCTTAAAGGGTATGTTTACTCAGATTATAAAATAGTTTTTTTTCACCTGGGTGTGTGCTGCTCTGTAGATATTTTTAACTGAATTTCTCTCAAATGTGAGAAAATGCATCTTTTTTTCATTGATTTCCCAACACAGAACATTCTAAAATGAGGATAGCAAAAGCTATATTTGTTACGTCCCAGTAAAGAGTTATTTGGCTTACTCAATGTATTCATGCACGCTGGTTGTGAAATCATGTTAACTGCTGATGAATAACTGTGACAACAGTTGAGTGTAACCCAAGAAGTGAATCCCACTACCACCAAAGACAAAGGCCACATGTTAGTGGATTTGTTTGGCTCCTTCTCCAGTGGAAGAAAGGAGATTTGCACACACAGAAACCTGGAATATGCCGAGAACCCGTCAGCACTGCATTAAAACACTGTGTTGTATTCATATATGCGGCTGCTGGAAATGCACACACAGCCGGTAGCTGAAATGTGCTCATTTGTACTCATGGACACAACTGTTTATGTACATGGAGAGATGGAACAGGCCACGAACTGACTCAAAAATACAGTTTTTCACAGCATCCACCACATGCAAACAAGCTGCTGTCCATGGTTTGCCAGAAAGACAAAGCCTGCCCCGTCAGTAAACAAAACAAAAGGGAAAAATGGACAGCTGGTAACTATCTATTTGGATATACATCATATAAAATGTATACTATATAACACAAATAATGCTCTTTTATGAAAACCGATAAACTTGAGACTGAAATGACGGTCGGAATAACATAGCTGGATCCCTAAATCCCCCAAATATTACATCTATGTGTTTTTTAAAGCATTTACCAACTGCATTGTAGCTATCTTTAGTTTGCTACAAGCCACACTGTACCACAGGCCTCTGATGAGCTATGACATCAGGTCTGATATATGGAGACTGGCATGATGATACTTGTTGAATTGTGGTGGGCTGCACAAATCAAGAGTTATATTAATGTGAAGTGGGTCGTCTGAGCCAGAGATGCTGTTTGCTGTGGTGTGTAGAACTGGCGTTATCCCTCCATAACAGTCTAGTGGTGCTGTTTTAGTCATGGTTTGAGCAGAAGGACACAACATAGAGAAGAGGCTTCTGCAATTACAACACAACTAGCTGTTTGAATAGTTTTTCTCTAAGCAACACTACCAGTATCCCACTGATCAGCACAAGGCTTCCTTCTACCATCTCTCTAACAGGTCTGTTATAATATTCATATTCTATTATTGATGAAATATGTTAATATATAGGCAGGGTTTTCGAGCTGGAGTTGGCTTAAGTAGGTTGTATTTGTATTAATTCTGTATCAGAGGTTTTCAAAGTGTGAGGTGGGCCTGCCCAGGGGGGCCTTAAGCAGCTCGGTGAATGGAAACGTTGCTTTAGATATTGAATTATTAATCAAAAATGGATCACTAAGAAAAGACATAAAATGTGATATTTGGTTAAAGAGACTGTTCATAAATGGTGTCAAAAGACACGAAACAGAGAGAAACAAAGCCAAGAAAGGCTAAATAAAAACAAATCAAGTCAGAGACACCAGAAAGATATTGAATGTTCATAAAGTTGCGCAAAAACAATAAAACACAAAATAGACAGAGATACACAAACAACAACAAACAACCTTTTAGATGGATGAGGTCATTTTGAATTGATAAAATAAAACAACAAAGTTCAAAATTATTACTTGAACAAAAAGTCAATATAACAATCACATTTTTTTTAGAGAATGGTGGAACAGAAGTCCAACACAATTATTTAAAATCAGATCAGTTCACTTTCAGTTTCTGCTGGTTTGATTGCTCAATTACGCTCAATCAGGATTTTTCTGATCGTTTAGATGGAGATGGCTTTGAAATACATCAGCTATGTGTCGGATGTAGGACTGCACATTAAAGGGATTTGCCGAAAATTGACAGGTGCTGTTCAGAGTGTCAAAAAAAGTTGGATTACTTTCGCCTGTAGCCTGATTGCATTCATATTCAACCCAGTTACGATCGAACTGCTTGTAATGGAATCATAATTCAATTAAAGGGAATGAATTAGAATCCAAATGAATGAAATTCAAAAGGGCGGCACGGTGGTGTGGTGGTTAGCACTGTCGCCTCCCAGCAAGAGGGTTCTGGGTTCGAATCCCGGGGGAACCAGGACCTTTCTGGGTGGAGTTTGCATGTTCTCCCTGTGTCTGCGTGGGTTCTCTCCGGGTTCTCCGGCTTCCTCCCACAGTCCAAAAACCTGCATGTTAGGCTGATTGGAGATTGGGGAAATTGCCCTTAGGAGTGAATGTGAGTGTGAGTGGTTGTATGTCCTGTGTGTGGCCCTGCGATGGACTGGCGGACTGTCCAGGGTGTACCCTGCCTCTCGCCCGTTGACCACTGGGATAGGCTCCAGTTCCCCCGCGACCCCATGAGGGAATAAGCGGTATTGATAATGGATGGATGGATGAATGAAATTCATACCATGTCACATTTTAAAAAAAAAAGTTTGTTAGCTGAGGAAACCAACAGATGTGCAACTCCCTTGAAGGCTTTTTTAAATAAGTTTTATCATCTCCTGACTTATCCATGAGGATGAGTTAGAACTTTACTCACAGATAAATTACAAATACATAAACCTGATCGTGTATCGGGATTGGTGAAGCATGTGGACTGACGGGGTTCACTTCCAGGAGAGACTAACGGTCATCACGTGATGCCCTTGATTCCCATACACCCTGAAAGCAACTCAGGCCTCCCTGAGGAGCATTTGAGGGAGCGGTCAATCACGCCTCTCTGCTGTCACTGACTCCAGGACATAAAGCTGCAGACGTATGGAATATGCATGAGGGAAACGTGTGGCTGATGCACTCACGGGAATGTAAAAAAGGCCTCAGTGATGGATAGATATGAGAAAATGAGACTTTTGCCGAGATAAGACCTTTGAGAATAATTCAATTATACAAAGGCCTTCAGGAAATGTAGGATGTCATAAACTTTGATTACATCAAGGCTGATGAAAGGATGGGAGGAGATGGCTGTAAACAGGGACATTAACCGAAACATTATTTAGCTTTACAGAGCCACGGCTGACGTGGATGCAATGTGTCTGTGATTTAAGTGGTTTAATTACTGTATATAAACGTCCATAGAAGGCCGACGCGGGCTGAATGCAGCCATGCGTGACAACGGAGATTTATTTAGTGGGAGCTACAGCTGTAATTAGTCACAGCTGAATGTTTTCTGTTGCCTCAGATAATCTAAAAAGCGTTGACATTTAGTGCCAGCTCGTATACTTGATCCTTCCAGCACTTCTGATTCCTGACAGGCCTGACGTGCTCTGAGAAGGGGAAGACAGTTGGGCGAGCCGCTGGAGGAGAGGGAGGGCATAATCATTAGAAACATGAAGTAATTAGCATGGCACTCATATTTCTTTGGGCTAGCTTGCGTGAAAACATGCCGACCACTGTGATGTTTGTGGTGACCGGGGCACCAAAAAACATAAACTCCTCGATTTTTCACACGCTGTTGGTTTAAGAGACAAAGTTAAACCTGGCTGGCAGAGAAGAAAACAGAAAAAAAAAGTCTGCTCACTGCTCCCACACAGACTCTCAGATTTGTTTCTGCAAATGGCAACAGTTTTTGGACCCGTACGCGGGCTTAAAAGCAGCGAAATGCACCAATTAACGGAATCTGGAGGCAAGAAAGGGAAGGAGAAAAATAGATGAGGCTGAAGCCAAGTGGACGTAACAGAGTCCAAAACGCGTGACTCTCATATCATCCACGGTCTCGGTAATGAGTGGATTTGGAGATGCAAACATCTGAAGGCGCAAACAAACAAGCCATTACATTCTGCAGGAGCTTTGCACAGCTGGAGACCGGCGCTCCGGGGAGGGGAAATGTTACGGGGAGCTCTGATTTGATGTTTCCGTCACACACACACACCTGACTAATTGGCTGCATCTGTCAGCAGAGCACCAGATAAGAAAAAAAAAAAAAAAACACAAAGTCATGAGAGGAATTTCACTCCGGAGTGAGATGTCAGAAACATCGATGATAACGTTCAGCCATTTGCTAAAAAACAGCTGTCAGGTTCCAATTCATGCACACGGAAACCACGTCTGATTTCAAATTGCTGGATAAAAACCCAAAAATGACAACGCTTTGCAGAGAACAGATCAGTGAGCTACAGCCAAACACGGTTTAACCGATGTGTGGAAAACAGAAGAGATTTAATAGGGCAGTTCAAGCACCCCTTCAAAAACCTCCACACAAAATATGGATGTGTTTTGTATCCATTTATTTCTTTTGTTGAAGCTTCCGTCCACCATCAAGCCGGAGGAGATCGTCTGTTGGCTGAGATTTATTGAGATACACACATTAATATTCAAATTAATGGGACTAAAATAATATGATGATGTACTTATTTGTATTTAACTCTTATGTGACACTGTATAATTGACTTCAAGGGTCAGAAACTAAGATATTGAAAAATGTCCTTCCTTTGGAGAGTCTATTGGTGCCTTTTATAACAATTTAGTGTTCAACCTTTTCAATAATCCAATTTATTCATTCCTGCTGCAGTCTTGTTTTTTCACATTCAATTTTCTGTTTTTTTAGTGAGCATACAACAAACATCTCCCCCATTTAACTGACTTCCATATTTTAAGAAAGATCTTTATTTGCTTATTTGAAAATACAGGCATTCTTAGTTTTTCACCTCACTTCCAACAACTGAGGGTCGGATTATCATGTTGAAGTAAATAAGAGCCACGAATTTTAATAGCCAGCGAGGAAAGCCTTGCTTATAAGGCCAAACAGCCAAACAGCCATATCCCCAAAGACGATAAGAGTCTGAAAGACTTATACATTTAAATGCACTCAATAATGATCATCGTTGTATTTTCTATTTATCTGTGAAGAAAATGTGTGTACATTTGTTTTGCAGTGAGAGATCAAGTCAAATTTAATGGATTTATGCAAGTGGACAAAACATATTTTATGCTAGAAAGTTTGTTTCCCGCTGCAAACATTTTTCCAGGCGGTGTAAAGAAATCTGACGTTCGGACTTCTTGCCAGCTTTCTTTCTTTCCAGAGCAAGAGTCCCTGAGCAACAACAAAACAAACCCCTTCCTGAGATACGACCGGGCCGTGGAAGGCGCAGAAACAAATGTGAAAGGACTCATTTTGTGTCATTGACCTTGCGCAGTTTAGCTGATCGGATAATAAAAAAAAGAATTAATGCATGCCCGCCGCCTGCAAAAGAAAATCAAATCAGGTGAGAACGGAGCAGAACGGGTAGATTTAACTGAGTCCTATCTCAGTCAAGGTAAGTGAAGTGTAAATGGCATATTGTTCTTCTCTCTTCCAGGTAAGGCTGGCAGAAAAACTTGTTTCCTCCACTTACCCAGCAGCTCATTAGCTTCTCTGTTGTTGTAAATCACATCATGGCCATTACTCCTGTCTGGGCCCGCGTCTAGCTCCCTGCACTTCAGAGAAATGAATGGCGCTCGGGAGCTGCTCGCAGCCATTTAGTTATTAGTTAATGCATCAACCAAGCCATTGTACTTTCCGAGATCCTCATAAAGGACACAGAGGTGGCTGCTGATTGGCTGCGTTCCGCTGAGAATGGCGGTGGGTGACACTTTGGTTTATTACCTTACGGAACATATAAATGGTCTGTTCCGTGAGCACTTTGCTGTCCCAAAGCGTTCCACGTTGAAAGGACAGCGAGCTTATTTTGGGATACTGATAATATGATGAGATGAGAATCTTTGAAGAGACAGACCACTTCTCTTTTGTGACCAAAGCTAGTCCTTTATGGCTCTGACTGGACGTTTCGGCTCAACCTGTGGAACCATAGCACGCCTTCCTAATATAATATATTAATATATAGGTCTTAAACCTGCAAAAAGCCTTAAACTTTTCATAGGGTTTAACTTGATCTTTGCGTGGGTGAAACCCTCCTTTTGGGCCAAATACGATGTCGATGCTGGTCAAACGCCTTCCAATGCCAAATCATGACATTTAATTGCATAAAAGTTTACTTTCCCCTCTGATTTGAATAATGTTAACAAAATACCACACTCAGAAAACCTTCGATCTTTTTGGGCACCGCATAACAGAGACTGATTCCTTTGAAAATGCTCTACTCCTATCCAACAGTCCACACAGCCAATCTAAACAGCCAGCATCAGCCAAACACAGTTAATTAAGACCTTCACATTGTTCCCATTGCCTTCACATCAGTCCTGTATCAGAGCGCCACTCAGCCAGGCCCGACAGCTCTGAAAAGATGGGCCAAATGTGAGATGCACAAGGCTGTGAATCAGATGTTGTTGTACGGCTCAATGTAAAAGACGACATATTGAAAGCTGAAACACAGAAATGGGGATTTTTTGGCAGATGAAAGTATGAATGCGTGATGAGATGCATTTTTCAGACCGTGCATTCAGAATTTTTGACATATATTATAATCCTGATATGCAATGCAAACAAAAAAGGGACCTCAGAATAAACATAATAATGTCGATTTTTGTTAGGTTTGGCATGTTGTGGTACAATTCCACGGTATCCCCTTTTTCAATGACCATGGAGAACCTGCTGAATAAGACTTTATTAACATTTAGAAATTGCTCTGGCGTCTAATAGCAAATAATAACACGTCTACAGGGTTTAAGAAGACAAACAAAAACTGATCCATCTACAGAGGCTGTAAATGTATTAGTTTACTAGAACATGCTTTTTGGCTGCAGGTTTATAATCATAGCACTAATTTGATTTTTTTATTCAACCCCTACAGGGTCCTTGGCTCTGAAATTAAAGTGAAAATAATTAAAGCATTTATATATTATAACTGGAACAACCAAAATTAATTTAGCTCTACTTCACCAACAAGTATTTCTTGTTTTCTGTTAAATACAACTGTGTCTTCATATGTACTGATTCTTATTAGTTTTAGTGTAAACTATGTTTTAATACAAAAAAAATATGACAAAAAAAAATAAAAAAGTTCTGTGTCCATTCATGACAGAAAATGAGAGTGAATATCATTTCCTGTATGTGTTGTCTTTTGTTTTTATGATTTGAGATCTTTAAAAGAAAGCCAGAAATGTGTTGTTGTTGTTGTAATATTTACAGACTCTGGTTCCGTTTGGTGCTTTTAAATCTGTACGGCAGCATCTTGCTTTTAAAGAATGTATGTCGGTGACTTCAGGAAGTCTCAAGTCACCCTTGTTATGTGCATTAATGTATTGTCACGCTATCAAAGACGCTGGCTTTTGTTATGCCGATAACACGCCGGCTATATCTGCCATTTGTGGTAGAAAATAAGCACATTGGAACAGTCCATCCTCTGAACTCATATCTGTGTCATATTCTCTGAACTAGATAAGGTCGTACCATAGAATCATTTTTTTCTTTACCTCAGGAAAAAGGAATTCAATGCGAGCTAATATTTATCATGAAGTTATAAGATAGCTGAGCATTTTATATGTCTTCTATATTATATGGAGAATAGGATTTTGGTTTATGAGATTAGAAAATAATTGGATTATGTACTGATTTACAGTCGACAGACAGGAGAGGAAAAGCATAATTTGAACAGCACTATAATCTTTGTATGTTTTTTTTATTCTATTAGACATATGTGAATGTAGATTATAAGACCAGAACAGAATGGTTTGTATGGTACAGTGTGGTACATGTATTTTAAAATAAATCAGCCTCACGTGAAATAAGAATTCCTATAGATCATAAATCAGGAATTCTGATTTAAAAAAAAGATACTTTTCTGCGTTGATACTTTATTCAACACTGTGGCCTAAAAGCCCAGTTCCAGTCCTATTCATAAATCATAAACCATCTTTCATTTTTTAAAGAATAAAAAAAAATTGAATTGAAAAGCCCATATGTGTGTGTTTTAATAATAAAACTCATGTTCACTGACTCAGCACATCTTTGCTCCTCTTAAGATCTCACAGGATGGCTGATTTGAGATGACAGCCTAGTTCCAGTCCTATTCATAAAACATAAGCCATCTTTACCAGCCAGTTTGTTATATTTCTGTGGCTCTTAGTCAGCTGTGTTTATACAGAAATGAATCATATAAAACAATTTTTATGGTTTTCTTTAATCCGCACAGAGAATAAAAGACATAGGACAAAATTCACATCAGTAGAAATTAGAACATTCACAATACACCTAATTTTAGCTCACAAGTACACAGTTAGTGACAAACTAAGACATGTAATCACTACTTAACAAAGTGTTCATTTGAATAACCTGCGACAATCCATGCAGCATTCAGATGTTATTTCTCACTGATTAAATATGTCAGGCAGGTGTGTTTTTCATCACAGCAACCTCTGTCTGTTATTACAATCTATGCAGCTCAAACATATCCAAAGTTACAATTTGGAAAGGACACTTGACCTGAAAATGAAAAGAAAGTGGATCAAACCACGAATAAAAGACAAGCACGCAGGGAAGGAGATGACGAAGTTTTCATTGTAAGAAAGCACTTAGAAGAAATGGCAACAATGGTTAGGAAAGCAGGAAATAAAAGCGACAAAAAGAAGAGGGGTTTTAATGTAACAGTGCTTTTAAAGCAAAACCCTCGACTCCGTACCAGACAGTAATCACTATAATTGTTCGCGACACGAAATGAACTAAAAACATGATAAATCCAATTCCGTCCCTGAGGTTTTGTTTTTAAAACCTCAAGATTTGCACACAATAAATAAAACTTTGGTGTTCAAAACCGGCCCTTTTTCTTTCTTTTTTAAAGTGAAGTGATTTTTTTTAAAAATTGCTTTCAAATCTTTAACGTTTGTTCTTTTTGCTCATTTGCTTTTACAGATAGGTATGAAGAATGGATTCGGTTCCAGGATTGAGAATGAATGAGTTGGCTCTGCTCAGCCAGGGCTACCACCTGTTAGGCTAAGCAAAAAAACAGAAAAAAGAACACAAAGCAGTGTATTTAAGTGGAGTGCTTTAAAGTGACCTGCTTGTATTTGTATGACATCTACCTAACATACCCTTTCCTTAGAAATGAATGCACGCATTGTGAAATATGGAGGTAACCAGCAGAAGCAGCTTAAAGGCATGTGTGAGTGGTTAATTCCAGAGTAACTCTTTCAAAGACTAATATTGTTGTAAAAATAATAAGAAATATGTGGTGCAAACTATCAAACCAAAGCTGCGCATGAAGAGGGCAAAAAATGTCAAACCTCCAAGGAAGGCCATAAACCAAGAGTACATGACCATACCAGAAAAAGTGGAAAAGGAGAACACAAAATGAAGGGAACTTATGATTAAATGATGTTTTCTTGGAGGAGTTCTGGTAGCAGCCTGGTTGAACTTTGGCCGAACCTGTTTCCGCTGCACATAGCTTTCATACATACAGAGTTTTAAAATTTCATCAACACGTAACTGTTCCTGCATTATTTCCCATGTTTTTTTCTTTTTTCTGGTGTTTCTGTGTTTACGAAGAAAACTGAAAATGTGCCCGTTCACAGTGGTTCAATGAAACAAGACATCACTTGACATTTTTCGGCTCAGTTTCTGTACAAATTGAACAAATTACACATAATCCAATAATCAGTGACTGCAAAGATCGCTGGTGGATGTGAACTTAGGCAAAAGTATGCTCCTTTTTTCCCTTGCTACCTGCCTTAATGCTAAGCTAAGCTAAGCTAAGCGAGCTGTGTGGGTTTTTCCAGTAGAAGCTTTAAATTCTTTAACACATAATACAAACGTTAAATTTTAAAGGACACAATTATTTGCCTCCAGGTCTGCCCGCACTAGTATTCATGATGTGACTACACTGTCTCCGGCGAGGCAAAGATGATTCATGGGAGTCTATCAGAGGGCGTATTGTTCATAATATACTGTATAATAGATCCAAGGGTATTCTTCCAGTGTGTTAAACTGAGAACAAAGGAGCATTTGTTGAACAGAAAATAAATAAGTGTGTGGCCTGAAGCAGAAGAAAAGAAGAAAAACTCCACACAAAGCACTGCACCAACAAAAAAGGCATCCATTATTAAATTGAAAACTCGGGACTAAAGGTCGATAGGAGAGACCTAAACAGAATACAGCACTCTTCTTCACTTGATAGTAAAGAGCTGCAACACAAATGTTCATTAGGTTCATCAAAACAAATAAAAATGATGACAAAACGTGTCTTACAGCGAAATCAGGAGGTGGCGTAAAGAGCTTTACAGCGTGGTGGGTTCAGGGGGTGATGGAGAGCTGCCAGATGACCCAACAATCACAGGCCGAGGGGGAAATGTAGAAAAACGGTCGTTATTTCTCACGGGGACAGAGAGAAGTCGTCCTTACATTCCTGGTGAGCTGCGTGGTGGACGCTGTGATCACCTCCCGAGCGCGTGTGGTCCCGGTGGAGACGGGACCACTGACCCTGACCGTGTCACCACCGTCTCCTCGCCGCACCGCGAGGAATTTCAAACGGGGCGTTTTTACATTTTGCTGATGCTGGGCTGACTTCCAATGAGCGAGGCGGCGAGGAGGGGTTTGAGAGCGAGCGGCCAAAGTGTTTTCCAATGTGCACAGAGGTGTGACTTTGTTCATTTGCAGGTAAAAACTATTAACAATTTAACATAAACCCGGTATTAACATCCACATAAGAGCATTTTCCCGAGCTTCCAAAAATTCCTCGCTGTCTCGATGGAGGGAAAAGTGGTGGCTCGTTTCTACCAGAGGCAGCTCTGATTCAATCCACAAGATTTTCTCATAAGCATGCATGAAAATCTTGATTCTAAATTTGGTATTTGGCAAAGCAATCTCCTCTGAATGTGCTTGAGAAGTTAAAAGTAGACTAAATAATTTGTTAAGCTTTGTAAAATACAGCTTGGATTTGAGGGGTTTTCTTATTTTGTTCAGAAAAATGCTAACTTTGTACCCAGATGCTGTTTTATCGACTCTTTTTTTGCATGCCTGCATGCGTCGTTCAGCTGAACCACAAAGACTCAGCCTTGCATGCCTTGTACAGTACATTAGTTCAAAAGATAAGAACCGTCAACCAAAGAATGAGAAAGCAGTGCTGATGCTGTCTGTTGCTTTCTCATGTTGAACATGAAGAAACACACAACGCTCTCCTGGATGCCGCTGAAAGGCTGCCTGTGATTGTTCACTTTTTCTCCACGGTGAAATCTAGCAGCTAGTTACAGACGTGGCCGCTGAACCCCCTGATGTGCATTAAAGCAGCAAATTCAGCGAGCGCAAGATACATTCTGTTCCTTTTATTTTCCTGAGGCGAGAGCAGTGGGTCTGTTTGCAATGCATGCACCCGCAGAAATATCTAAGGGAGAGTTTTCTCACATTAGCCTAATAAAAACCCAAAGAGCTGAGCTCGAGCAATGAATGTTTAAACAGGGAAATACGGGGCCAGTAAATAACAAAACATCAATCAAGTTCATTTTGAAGACTGAGATTGAAAAGGGCCACAAAGGAGCCCGATGCTCATCAAGCAGAGAACTCTAACCATCAACAACTCAAACAGGTTCAGGGTGGAATTAGCTAGCACCAACCTTCCCCTGGGCTTGTTTTTCTTTGAGTGGATTCTCAATTAGTTTTTTTTCTCTGAAATGGAGCTTTGCTTTGAGTGTGTTAATCAAACATTCAGGACGCACGGAAAGCGTTTCGGTGACTAACTGAAGGTGAAAAAACTGCTTTTGTTTACCGCAGAGCTCCGCGGGGGGCCTTTAACTCCACGCACATCAGGAGGCTTTGCCTTTCAACCACCTATCAATGTTTTACCGTTTATCTGAGAAACATCTACGAGGAATTGTGTGTTTAGGCCAAAAAAATGAAGGAGTAGACTTTCCAGAATGCACATTACTCCTTAACTATGCCCGGAAATATCAATGTTTTACCATTTATCTAAGAAGCATCTACAAGGAATTGTGTGTTTAGGGTAAAAAAAAATGAGGAGTAGACTTTCCAGAATGCACATTACTCCTTAACTATGCCCGGAAATTTGCAAAAAGCTGCAGCTGACCTGTCGGTTTACTGACCGTTAACACAACTTGAATCGTTCCAGAGCCATCAGCAGACCCTTTGTAAGACGATATACGGCTCTCCAGTTCCTGAGCAGCAATTTCCACTGAAATTGAATCGAACAAAGTGTACATGGCGAGCAATATTCTGGTCAGAGAGTGACCGGATGGCCCGATTGAGACCTCAATGAAAAAAACGCTAACATTCTTATTAACTGTCTCAGTTTTAAACGCGGTTTGGTTGGGTTCATGTCTTCTATTTCACACCCTCTGACCATGCCTGGGTTTTATTAAGGTGGCTTTGCTACACACCAGCTCCCAGTTGAGTTTCCTCCTAATTAGCCCGCCGTTTATAATGCTGTAAATACTGGTTTAATTAGTTCGCTGTCAAATGCATTATTCTTTTATGGACGGTTGGTTTTGTTCAAAGTCGCATTTGGCTCAGAACTTCAATGGAAGTCCTCCTGTTTGGCAGGGCTCTCTATCACACACAGTTTAAAGCCCAGCCTTTTCCTTCTTAACCCTTGCAACAGCGCAGCTTCAGTTAGTGTTAACACAGTCACATTACCAAATAAACCGCCACACTTATTTATTCGTTTTTAGCCTTCTCAAGTGGTGAAATGTGGTCATTTCAACATTTCTGCGCATTGCTCTAATGAAATCCATTTGATTCAGCAGTGGGAGGTTTTCCATTAAGACACTTTTTTGGGTGTATAGGCTGGAACTTGATGACTCTAAAGCTCTATGTTTGAGGGGATACGATCTGGGGCTTGGATTGCAAATTTCACATCGCCTCGGGGTGAAGTAATCTGGCCCCAAGTCACTGCAGACTCTGTGTCAATTCGTTTGGTTTTTAGGTCAGCAAATCCAACAAAAGACTTGTAGACGGGACTCTTTGCCTGCAGCTCATACACGCCATAATGACACTACTGCCTTTATTAGGATAACGTCAACGGTATGAACTTTGCTGGGCATCTGCAGAAAAGTGAGTGAACAGGTTCCCAAGTGTTGAAAAATCCCCATTATCGAAAGCTCTGGAAAAAGCTCCATGTGAATGCTAAAGAGATTCTATATTTTCAACTCAAATGATATTTTGCATCAGTATCTACTAACGACTGGCAAAGCCCACCTCATAGATCCCAGACTCCTCTGTGCTGGTAAACAGTTGTCTGCAGCAGGAGCAGGATGGGAGCTCTGCTGCAGTATATGTAGGCCGTCGGGGACTCTGTGCATCAAGTTGAATACATTAGAAGTCTTTGACTCTCTCCGGTCTCCCCCTCGGGACCACGTCTCAGAGCAGGACGCCGGTATCGTGATCCCAGCGCATGAACCCCCTGCACATCCTTATTCATCACTGTCCTGGAACACATTCATTCAAATGTAAAGTCGTGAACCAGGAGACTCTGCATCCAGGAGCAAAATGGGGCTGAGTGTTCACAAAGTTATGCTTGACACAAAGAGGCACAAAGCTGGATGAGAATCTGAGAGAAGAAGAGCGCGACTGCGTCTTCCTGTGGGTCTGCACGACGAACTGCGAAGTATACGGCAGGCACAAAATGATTATAGTATACAATTAACTCAAATGGTTCCACTGCACACATAAATCTGTCCCTCTGCAGGGTAACGAATGACTCAACTCCTTCCAGAAAAGATGGAGTTTGTAATTGCACATCGCTCTATGGGCTGTGATGCTCACTGTCAATAGCACACCGATAAAAGTGTTGCAACAGCAGATATAAATTGGCAAGCCATCCAGACATCAAGCCAAAGCCACACGTCTCTTAAAACTCTATTTCACAGCATCGTAACAGCAGGAAAAGAGCTGACATCTTTAAGTTATGGGAGTGGACGCACGGCACATGGCAAAGCACCACCAATTTACCTACTCGTCCTCCTTGAGTCTGCCTTTTTAGCTCGCGTGAGCTTCCTTTTTCAAATGACCTTGCTCGCTAAGAAATCTTTCGGAGGATCCCGGAAAATTAAAACTGACAGAGCATCTGCCTCCGGTGCTCCGTCGGGCCAGACACGAGGTCCCGGATGATACTCATTACAGATTAATCATGGCCTGACAGAAGACGGACGCGCAGAGGAGACGGCAGACGAGCTGGTCGGGTTTCCGGGCACGACTCCCCTCTGTAGCGCAGCCAGGAGCCAAAGAGAAGCTCAGCCTGAGTCAAACGGGAGCTTACAGGTGCTGAATCTTCTCCCTGTCCGTAGCAGACCAAGTCCATAGCTTCCTTTGACTCACAGAGCAGCTAATAGACTGATTAGGTTGTTCGGTTCAGGAGGAAAGATGACGCCCGTAGATCAACAAGCTGGAGATATGGCATTACTGTTACTTTTTCTGAATCACCTGCCTGGTTCTGGAGGTTCAACCTGGACCAACCAGAAACCAAACAAACAACCGCAGAGGCAGAAATGTAGCAAAGTTTGTGTCGATATGGGTACGTCCGTTTTGTTAGGGTCGGTGAAGAGATCGGTTCGGTCTCTGGATGCTGATGAAAGAGACATCTGGGACTGTTCCACGCTGCTTCAGCCGGGGTCACGACAGCTGCCACGGGGGGTTGAAGAACTTGATGGCGTGAGTCTTTGCCCACTTCGCGAACACGGACTTCTCGGTGATGAAGCGGTGGCCGCCGTACGGGGCGCTCTCATGGAGGAGGTACTCGGCACACTCGTCCCGGCTGCCCGCCTCGTAATAGTGATAGGGAACATTTCTGTAGCCCTCCGTCCTGAAGGAAGGAGAAAGAAGAAACTGTGTCATTTAAAACCGGTAATTAAAGAAGAACTTAGGTTTGAAAGTCTGCCTGCAGGGTTATCCACCTTTGTGATTTAGTCTTTGTGTTAAAATAAAGGTTTAAGAATGCTATTTTCACACACGTCTTTGGGTTACCATGTCGTCCCCATGGCAGAAACACAGCCAAGTGGGACAAAATAAGTATTTTAACAATGGTTCTCTTTAAATGAGCGTTTTCTTTTGCAGAACTGGAACTCTTATCAGCACGCACAAATATATTTGAATGAAAACCCAGCCACTGTCAAGTGAGTTCAGTCACAGTGATCAGTTTATTACAATGCAATGTCAGGCAGAGAAAACTGCTAATTTCCTGTTTTGTCCAACAGGAAACTAACACACCAGTTAGACAAGGCGCCCCGATGCCTTATTGGCTCTGTCAGCCTCTACAATTTAGTCCTTCTTATCCTTTCACTCGATCTATTTTCTGATCAGGAGATGAAAGTCCAACATGTGAGAGGTAGAGACAAATTATTTAATTGCCAAAAGCCTGGTTCTGAACCAGCGTTTTGGGCATTGAGGGCTGCCGTAGCCACAAGGCAACAACACTGTGGAGAAAAAGGAGGGAGACCTTGTTCAGAAGTAATGGAAAAAAAACACATTTTTATATTTCACACAATTCTACTTGAGATGCGAAGATTTATCTGTTTAATATGGTGTCGGCTGACATTCAGCTTAATCACTGGCGACAGGAAAACAACTACCAGTGGCAGTGAGTGATGATGAGTTGTTTTTTTCTGGTTGTGTCACATCGAGTTTTTCTCATTTTCTGTCTGTACATGTGGAACTTTATGATAAAGTTTCCTTTTTATACTTTTTCGCTGAAGTAACCCATGAGGGCTGAAATACTCCCCTTAATATTTAGCTTTTTACTGCACATTTCACAGGGTTTTTGTTTGCTTTGTTTTGCCTTTTTACATCAGAACTGCAAAGAATTCCTTTAGTGAAACCAAAGAGTGACAGTGAAAACTGGACGTCTTTCATTTGGCTTCAGCAGGAGGCTGCTTCACCAAATGCTCCACTCAGTTTATCAAGCTACCCGCATGTACTCTGATGGCCTAAAAGATGGTTTCTTGAAGTGTTTTTTTTTTGCTTTTTGACAGCACTTTTCCCTCAGCGAATGCTTTCTTCCGAAGAAGCCTCCCAGATGGGTCTGCGTAAGCAACCATCTGCTGCATCAGGTTTCCCCGTCCCGCACCTCGGAGATGAGCTGCAGCTGTGAGCCTGAATTTATCAGCCAGCATCTTATTAATACTGTTGAGTGTGAGTGGGGACAAATCCCCAGCAACCAGGTCTCAAATCTTCTGTAAAAGCTTCCTAGAAAAAAGGATGCCGCAGATTATTGTCGCCACCCTGCACCTTCCCGTTTTTGGCCATGTGTCTTAGGTTGGAAAGATACACTGATATTGATTTGATCACATGCTGTGATAAAAGATGTCCGTGATGTTTGTTACTGGAGGCAATTATGAAATGACTTTCCTGGCACAATATCAATCACACACACGTATGCACATAATTCAATGGAATAACAGGTTCAAATTGTACTCTTAAACGTATTTTCTGCCAGACAGCTCACAAATACCACGAGTTTGCATTCTTTTTGATTTAAAACTGACAAACAAACAGAATCCTATTAACTAAAGAGGAACTGAATTATGAAACTACTAAACTGAGGCTCCCTCAGGATAGCGTTCAGTAATTTAAGCTAATTTGGCTGCAAAGCAAAGTTTGCAACTCAGCAGGTTTCCCTGGTTTGAAAAAGGAGCTGCTGCTGGCACTGAGAAATATCCATTTGATGCTTTTAAACTGAACAGCATTGATATTTGAAATTGAAAGACAACAGTCATTGCTACACCATATAGTACAGTATATCTAAAAGAATGACAAAAAGGGAAAATTAAATCATTTTGTCCCGAATCTCTTTTTGACTCCCTCTGTGTCCAGTTTAAATTGAAAAGAAGGTGGAATCACTCAAAACAGAGAGAAGCACCGAGCGGTGGATCAGGTTCATCGTGCACTCTGCTGCTTCTTTCTAATGTCGGCTGACAGCTATATGAGAGAATGACTCGTGTAACAATTGCACTGGGAGAATGAACACAGACAGAAGAAGAAACAGCCATCACAGCATCCAGTGGGTCCACAGTGAGAGCGCGACCGTGGCTGTCTGCCAGCCCACTGTAACACACACAACCCAATCACTGCCTCTCCTCCGTGTCACACAGCGCCGCGCACCGATGTTAACAAAAAAATTCAATTTCACCCTCTCTGCAGCACCTGTTGGGGCCTGCTGCACACAACAACCGAGGTCAGCTCTGGCCGCAGCCTCACATTTGGCCACACAAAACCCCTCTTCTTCTTCTAAGGCTGCCAGAAGTAGTTTGTGCAGGGGGCCCCAATTTTCAATTACAAAGCCAATGAAACCTAATTTCTTGTTGCATGCAAGATGGAGGGAAGTAAACGAGAGGAAGGTAGAGAGGGGGGAAAATGGCCCCTTAACTGCCTTGCTGAGTCATAAAATCCTCCACGGTGGTGGAATTATCCTCCCTATTCTGCCGTGTGTCTGTGGCTCTTATATCGGCTCTGGCTGTGCACGGGGGAGCACGGGGATAAAAGGCTGGATTTTCAGCCGGCATTAGGTAAAAGTATTTGATCCAGGGGATAGAGACAGTTCAGGTGTGGCTAAAGGAGAGGGTGAGGTTACCGTGGCATGGGTGGGTTGATACGGAGCAGCTAAACCCCCCCCGGTACAGCGTTATGATTGTCATCTTGCCCGTATCCCTGCAGCCCGACGGTAAACTACTCACCCAGGACTCAAGCTCATACGCAAATAAAAGTTGAAGCAGAGGAGGAGCTGGGTGCAGCACCAGAGATATTACAGCCTGCTGGGTATTCTGGGGGGGAACACATAGTGGTATTCATGGCAGCGAGAGCCCGATATGGACTTCAGCTAAGAAATTCAGCCATTACAGCCAAACTGAGGAATGTAAGCGAGCAGTTACGGCTCACAGCTGTGAGTGGACAGCGCGGAGGTTAAGGAGAAGCGGTTTTAATTTAGTTTTCCTGGAAACGCGTGTGATTTTATCCAAACAACGAGATGAGGGGGAGGGATGGAGGGAGGGCCGTGTGATAACTGATGTGATAAGTGATGTCTTACTTGCAGTAGGTGTCATTAATCATGCCGTAGACGTGGATCTCTTTGCACATGTCCATGGCCAGGATGAGCGTGAACCAGCCCGTGCTCAGGTAGGAGCCCGACTGGATCCTGCCAACACACAACAAGGCACAGCTTTTAGAGTTCATCAACATGAAAAGTATTTTGCATTAAAGAAAAAGACTTTCCAGAAGCTGGTCCTTTGCACAACTCAAATTTTCATTTTCATTTAAATGTGTAAAAAAAGGCAGGAAAAGGCCTTCAACCTTTATAAGATCAAGTATTACATCAGTCGTGCATCAGATTTTTTTAGACTAATTTAATATGAACGTGCGTGTCTGTGTGCACGTATGTAAAAAGCTTAAAGGCTGAAAAAGATCAGAGGTCGACACTGATTGATGGGAGCACCTGGTGGGCAAATCTATAACACACATGATCTTTTCATCAGAGTAGCAGCATTTGAGTTATGCCTGTTCAAAGTGAAGACATGGAAGCTTTGATCATCTTCCAACACACAACACGGAGCTGAGATCATTACTCAGTTTTACAGAAACCTGATCTGTAACATCTGAAGTGAGCACCTGCAGGCCACGTGAACCAGGGGGCCACAAACTCCCCGAGGTCACCAGGAACCCCCCCCAAAAAAGACCAAAAACCGATATTCAGTCGCAGCCAAGCATGAAAATTGTGTCAGTGGAGAACCGCATGTGTGTTTCAAAGGTATTTTCCTTTTTATTTTAAAAGAGAGGAAAATGGGATGAAATTAAAATCTATTATTACATCAAGAAATGTTATTCAAAATTCATCAGGCTGAGATGGAAATAGACCAGCACGATAGTCAGGAAGTCACGCTTTAAAGCAAAATAAACAACATAATAACCCATTTCATTATTAAAACATGAAATCTACTTTTCAATAATAACAAACAAATGTGAAATACATGTTACTAAGAAATGGAATCACTCCATATTTCTGATTTAAATCAATCTAAGATGATGTTCTACACTCTATGGCACACTGTCAAATAGTTTTGAACCATATTGGGACTATTTACAGTAACAATGGAGATTCTTATTTGTGCCATCCTTCATTTAGAACGGGGTCAGTTGAATCTGATGGGTGTTCGAGGTAATCCAAAAATAAGACGTGTGAAGAATACATGAGATGCTGCCCGTGGCTTTCACTGAGAGGGAGGGTCTGACTCGGGATTTGAAGACAGCTGAAGACTTACTACACCTGACTCCGGTCGGCAAAGAGGGCCATAAAACGGAGCTTTATTAGAAAAAGTCTGATTTCATTCATCACTACGTGTGATCGGGCGTTACTTAGTAGAGGGATGTGTGTAGATCATTATGTCAGGGGAGAATTTACCAGGTCAGTAAGTCCAATAAGTTCCCCATCATGGGGTTTTATGGCTCTCCTTGCTTTAAGAAATGTTCTAAAAGCTTGAAATTTGATAAAACAGCATTCAACACAGGGTGATTCAACAGGTTTGTGAGGAACAGCAGGTATGGAGCCACTTTTCTGAGTGCACTCTATTTGCAAAGTGGGAGACTTTTGTTCATGGCTTGTATGCAGCCTAAAATAATTTGCACCATTTGAGGGGCCAGACTTGGAGCTACCTAACGTCATTCTGCAGTGTTGGAGTTATCAAAGGTGGATAAACCAAGAACACACGTTCGGGACCAACTCTGAGAGGTCACTTAGATATCTGACAGGCAGCCTTTTGATTTTTTGGGGATAAATCGGTCACTTCAGTGCTATTGCTGATTAACGGGGACAACCGCCCTATATGATGCTGCAATAGCAAGTCCCGAGTACAAAGAAGCCACAATCAATTTGAAAAAGCAATCATCTGCTCAGTTTCAGCTCTATTATTGAAGCTATGTGTTTAAAAGCTCCCAGTGCAAAGCGTACTTCGGCTTTTGAGTCCAACAAACTCCCCCCAAAACACACACACACACACACACACACACACACAAACAAATACAGATATTGTGCTCGAGAGGAGATGAAATTACAAAAAATGCAATTTGTTGTAATAAAAGAGTGGAGGAGCAGTGAAGGGAAATGGGACATTATTACTGATACGCAGCTCGCCAGCTCTCAGCCGTCAGAGCTGTCAACACATCACCATTACCCTGCATTATTCATTAGCCATTTGTCACTCCTGGAGCAGGCAAACAGGTTTTCATACAAAAACAGCCACACATACACCGCGTCTGAGGCACAGAGGCAAAGAGCGAGCTGGAAACAGATAAAGGAGCTGGGATCTGCTGACACGATAACTAACTTTTCATGGCCGGGTTTGTGGAAGTGACCCAGAAGAACCACCGCCGGAGCCCAATGTCCCCAACAGGTTGTGTTGTTTGCCTGTGACAATTACAAAAGGGTCATCTTTGCAGACAGGGTGCCGCTTGTATGTGGCTATTTAAAAAAAAAAGCGAGATAAGGTGGAGAGGGAGGCTGCTTTGGCAGGCGTCAGACAGCATCCACGGCTTAAAGGACACACGACAAAATGCCAAAATGTATCATGAGGCTTGGGCTCGACAATACCTGGCTTTTAACCGCGTTTCCTTTAGTCCTCACTGTCTGCGAAAGCGAAATGAACTGTGTGTTTGGGCGCAAACAAAGCGGGATCAGAGAGACTGGGGGGGAAGAAGAAAAAAAAAAAAGCATTTAAAAAGCTCAGTTAAATCCTCCTTCTTCTCGCTCTCCGACACAAACCTGAGACAAGCGAGGCGGGAGTGATTGGCAGCGGCTTGTGAGGACGCCGCTGGCACCGGGAAATGAAGTCAGGCGCTCTGAGCGGCGTCTAAGTAAATAATCCCTTAAGTCTGACTGAGCTGGAACTTGTTGTGCTTTACCTGCCGAGCGCCGGGGGGGGCCTGAGGCGCGGGGGGACGAGAAGGGGGGGAAACTGCCCGGGATCAGTGAGACACTCATCTACCTTCCAGCTCGACACTTGACATTCACAACAGGAGAGCTGTCCGTGCGCGTGACCGGCGAGCCGCACCAAACACGATCTGACACCTGTCAAAAACACTCAGCCCAAGATTACTCACTCACATTGATGCTGCGTAGAAGGGGGCTGGGATGGGGAAAACGATGATGCGGACTCTGAAAGCAGCTGAGCGATAAACAAAAAGTAAACGATGTAATATCGAGACAAACGCGTGTAACCCAGCAGGACTTTGCCGCCCGTTCAAAGCAACAGCAGCTTGGATGATGTAAAAGTTGAGCACTGATCCAAATGCTTTTGGCAACTCATAAATGATCACTCAGAAATTAAAAAGGGAGTGTTTGACATTTTTGGAAATATGCTCTTTTTTTTCTTGCCAGCAGTTGGAAACGAAAGTCAGCTATCTGAGCAAAACCCTTTTCCCCCAGTTCATACGTTAATATACGTCAATCTGTACAAGGCGCATCGGTCCACATATTCGATTTAGCATTAATAACTATGTCAGGACAACATCTCCAGGCTGCTCTGTGACGGAAAGCATAGCAGCTACCAGGAACTGTTATCCATGTCCCTGTGAAACGTTTCTCTCACTAAACATAAGCATATGGATATTTGACACGAACCATGTCCATTAATTGTCTGTAAAAACACACTTTTTTGTGCGACTTCTATTGCAGGTGTGAGAGAAATAGAAGAGGAAGGAATCATGGACAGAGGGAAGACGGACTATGGACAGGGCTATTGAATGCATAGCACACACTGAATCCCTGAACAATGCCCCTGCATGAGAACTCAGGAGAAACAGGAGCTAAAGTTAACTTTCAAGAAGGACACCAGCAGTTGTTTAAAAACAATCCCAAAGTTAACTCAGTGAGGGGAATGTCAGTTTTGGAGTTGCTGTTGGCTGAACACTGACTGAATACAATTTCTGACAATTTTAAAAACAAGCAAAAATCAAAAAAAGTAATGGCTACTGACATTTCTTTATGAATAATATCTCTTTTTTCATTTTCCTTCCGGGTAAACACCAGGTTAATTCCATGTTTTGTTTCTCCAGCAGGCCGAACGACCGTAATGACTTCCCCACAGTAATCAGGCATATGGCTAATCTAGAAATCTGCAACATTTGTTTGAAATCTTAAAAGCCTTTGGAAGCCCAGAGCTCATCTCAGAGTCTAAATGGAAATTAAATTGCTTTATTTTCAAACGACACTTTAAAAGCGCAATCAGCTCCCTGTAAAATGGTTTCTCGTCCTAACTTGATGCGACTCTTCCTGTGGAGCTCACCGCAAACTGCTTAAACAGTAAGTCGCTTCTGTAAGAAGGAAATGGCAGCGTAATGTATCAAAATCTGTTCATTTCCAAGTAATCCATCAAAATTACACCCTTTTTTTTAATGTCCTTTGAAACATAATGGCAAACAAATAGGTCATTAAAACCTGAGGAATTGTTGTTTATATACTTCCTTGATATTATAAACCAGGCTTTAAATCAATCTCTCTCCCCAGTTCTTACTGGGCGAAGCCTTGCTGTAATACTTAAAATTGGTCTGAGGGGCTTTCTGCTTTTTTTCTTCGGGCATTGGCTGTTGTTAATCATTCAGAACTTATTACCTTTCAAAATATGAAGGGAATGCCATTTCATGCTATCGCGGTGAAAAACAGAACATGTCACGTCTGCCAGAAGAAAACAGAGCCAATTATTCTCCAGCTGGCCGGTGCTATAAATTACTGGAGCAACGCCCAGCCTGTGGTCAGAATTGATCAGTGATGGGTCCTCAGACTGACCTCAGCTATCCGAGGCCCAACAGCAAACATGTAAACAAGGTGGGAGAAGTTGGATTCTAACAGAGAGGGACTTTGAAGACAGAAAGAACAAATGCTCTCCATGGAGGGGAAGAAGCTCATTCTTAAGGGAGGGAATCGGGGATAAAAGGCTGAGCTCTGCCAGAGGACACCAGGGGTGGGCTGAGATCAGTGGCAGCAGGTCTGATGGAGGGATGGATCCTCCCCAGAGCCAAGACCTCAACATTAATGAAGCGGTGGAGGATCATCTGACAGGGAACGGAGCAAAAGGCGGCCCAGATCCAAAGGAGAGCTTTGGGATGTCCTTCCAGAAGCCTGGATAACTAATCCTGAAGACTTAGAGAAAGGACACCAAGCAGGTTGCAGAGGGTTCAGGCTGGGTTGATGAGTGGGAGCAGCTTTTAACAAACAAACTATCAAGATGGTTTGAGCTACAGTTAAGGTTCTCAATAAACTACAGCAATTATTGACCATTTTGCCAACGAAATACAAATAAAGGAGAGGCACCTGCTGTCGTCTCAGTGGTTTTCTGCTGGTTGAACGTCTGATCTCGTCCCTCTCTGAAGTTTTGTGTAGCTGTGCTGTGCAGATGAGTGCCTGTTAGTATCGCTGTGCTACAAACTGAGTGAGTGCTTTCATCCAGGTCAGTTTGGGCTTTAAACGGACAGGCCAACAACCTCCCCCCCACCTCCCTCCTCTATGAACTTACTTCTGCCACAACCCAGTGAGAGCATTTCATCAGACGGAGCCTCTCTCCTCCCCGGGATGGGATGGGATGGGGGAGGGGGTGGGCCCTCTGTCTACTATCTATCTTTCTCGTAATCTCTTTCTCACTCTTGTTTTGGCTCAAAGAAATTGCCACTCGACTGTAGCTTCGCATATATATAGTCCCGGGCAGCACGAGTACCATCAAACACAAAGCTGCTTCATAGAAGCACTTCCTCACCACGGAAGCAAAAATCGATGCGAGCTCTTGACAGCATAAGCAGCAGAAAAACATGGCGTGGGTCTCCTCTCCCTCATCCACTTGTGACTACTTCCTTCTCCGGGCAGGATGCGGCCTGATGTAAATGAGCCTGTTATTAATTGACTACCTCGCGCACAGCAGCGCGCCGCCAGACGGGCTGCCTGCCTGTAGGCCACTTCTGCGCAGAGGAATAGCCCACCGCGCCTTCCTGCGTCTGAAGGAGCCGAAGAACCCCTGGGAAGAAGGAAATGGCAGCGAAGGCCCGAGCAGAGGCTTTTTGAAACTTTTCTTCCCTGCACAACAAAGCGCTGAAACAATAGCAATGTAGGGGTAGGTTAAGGTACTCTAAGACTGCCGGTAAACACCTCGTTTGCTTTCTTTCTGCTTAGTTTGGTTAACTTTCAGAAGTAGCGCTGTTAAAAAAGCAGGAAGAGGAAGTTAGCCCATGGGGGAAACAAAGATTTCCAATAATTCCAGATACCATTAATGAATTGTTTCTTTGTCTTCTCTGACGCAATTAACAAATGGGAGTTTTTCTTCGCAGGCTAAGCTTTAAAAGAAGGGGGTGTGCACGTGAAAACCTTATCCGGGTTCAACCGGGGGCCCGTTGCCCTGTTTTGGAGTGTCAGGGCTGTAACAGGTGAGAAGTCACCGCGGCACACGTTGCGCTCCACATCAGCTCGGCCCTCCTTTGTGTTGTTTCCTGTCTCCTAGCAACAGGAAAACAGAAAGCGAAGCACTGCAGCAGCCCTGCTCCTCGCTTCCCGGCAGGGTTATTTAGTTGTGTTGAAGGGGGTGTGCGAGCAGTTTTCTCTGCCCTTACATCGACGCGGGAACAGAACAAAAGCACCCAGAGATCACAGGCACAATGCCCACTGATTTGTTCAGGAATTCATCATTTTCTCCAATCAAAGTCTTTGTTGTAAACTGTGGTTCCAGCTCTTCATTTAGAGATATAATTCCTCAATCACTTCTATCTATTTCTGGAGTGCAAGTTTTGAGTACGGGCAAAGACAATTCAACTTTAAAAACAGAGGAAGTTTGGAGGTGCACAATTCTGACCATCTCAGTGTTAAGCGCCGAATTCCAAAAGACACAAAATACACAAAAATACATTTTGTTTCATCACTTTTCTGAATTCTCCTCCTCCACATACAAATAGCTTTCAAATGCTGAATGTCTCCTCGTGCCAAACTATTGAACTTGCATTCAGCTCAAGCTTTTCAGATACAAATGAGAGATTTCAATAGAGAAAATGTGGCTATTTCTTTCATTATAAAAAGGATATGTGGACTTAGTAAACAAAGCATGATTTCTCAATAGCCCTGCGGAGATATAGCAAGCAAACATTAGACCTGGCCTAAACAGGGAAACCACAAAAATGAAGAGAAAAGATCATAGAAGAGAAAATGAATATTTCAAACTCGAATGCGGGGGTGAGATTAAGATAAATTGGTCGGAGGAAAGTTGTTTACCAGCTCTCTCGACTTTCTGTGTGCCGAGTACTGCATCTATTTTGACAATCAAATTTAATAACAGCGGGGAAAAAAAGGAAGGGAGCGCACATTGTGTCATTGTCTGAGTACATTTTCATACTGAATGATACTCTGCTAATTTGTGATGTTGAGCTTTTTTCTGTGATAGTCCTGTCTCTGTCCTCATTACCATTCACAGCGCTAAAGCTCGGAGAGGAGCAAACGCACACTGGTATCCGCTTTGGAAGATCTTCGAGCATTCATGAAAAATAAAACACAAAACCGAGCCGGACAATATCATTTTAATACAGAGTATTAAACTCACCTGACATTGATAATGAAATGCAGAAGGCTGTGAAGTTTCATCAAATTCCTTTTTTTTTTTTGTATTGTTTTTGTTTAGGCCAGAAAAAGAAAACCTTAATATTCATTCTGCATTCAATATTTAAACATGTTGTGCAGCCCAGAGGAGCTCTCTTCGTTTCTGAAAGCATAATCCAGGTTCCAGGTGTCACTGGTGTCAGTTATTGGATGCTTTTCACTCGCTGGAAGGTGACGACATTAAAAATCTTCATAGATAATTCCGCAATAACTTGGCTTATCTTAGATGCCAACGGGAAGGTTGTTCTGTTGTTCCACTGTTTAGTCCCTGGATATGCATTGCTTTTTCTCGGGGATTAATCATTTGCGCTGCGGTCCTTTAGGGCCGGTGATATTGGATTTTTTGCTCCCTTGGGTACGTCTTTGTTTCCAGTTCAGTAGTCTTTGTCATTTTGAAATTTTCTGCCACTCTTGGGTGACCCCTTTTTCCACCATTTCCTGTTCACACTCAATCTCTGCTCCTGCTTTTATCTCCGCTATCAACAATTTCCCTCTGTGACCCTTTCAACCCGCCGATACCCCGGCACCCTCACTTTGTTTATCCGTCTCTCCTTATTTCTCTCTTCTGACTCTGTCCCCTGCCTTTGCCGTGATTTAATGGCCTTGTAGTCGTCCTGGTGCAGATAGCAGTGGCAGCGGAGTAAAAGAGGGCAGAGGGCTGGTTAAAAGGTACAAAGAGGCCCAGACGTCCCTCAGTGATGTGTGACATTTGGGATAGAGGGTCCTCTAAAGTAAAGTAGGTGACTACTTAATTCTGAACACAGTGTACTTTCTGCCTGTAGAGCAGCATCACGCTCCCTTTTATTGATGGCGAGCAGGGAGGAGAGACAGGGAGGATACAATGAAAATATCACAACAAAAACAAGTAGGGGTTTATTTCCTTTGAGAGTCTTAGGAAAATATCACAAAGAACGCAGCAGCTGTTGATGCTAACAGCCGTTTCCAATATCATCCTTGGTCGACGCATCTCCAGACAGGATATCAAATGTCGCACAAATCTAAAGATAAACATTCGAAGATGTTTCAAAGGTGACCAGCTATTGACATTTTGGGATGAACAAGGACTGGTGGAAAACCTCGGTGTGGCTTGGCCGTGTATAGGCTCGATGTGAAGGTGTCAGATGGCCTTGGAAGGATTTTCTGCCACTTTCTAAAGGGTTGTACTCCAGATTTATTTGTGTTTGGTGCGTAACATCTCAGAAACTGTAACTGTAATGGTTTCTTTCCTGGGTTCTCTGTAATGATCGGTGCTCCCCGTCCTGATTCAAGGCAAACTGCGTGGCAATCTTTCTTTTTTTTCTTTTTTTTTTTTTTAAATGGTGCTCTTGGGGGGGAAGCATCACTCACTTCCAACTGGTTAACAACTGTGCTCCAAGAAAAACAAGCAAACCAGAACAAAAATTCAATCTGATGACCAGGCAAGCATAATATTATGTATTTAAGAAGCCACTGAGATTGAAACAACCGCCTGAAATAACGATACTTGCGACAATATGTCACAGATGATTGGGGTAAACAAAATGAAAACGAATGCAAATACAGGCCTCCTGTTTTTTTTTCCAGCCAAACCTATTCTAACATTTAAACAGCAAACAGAAACACAGTCACGTATGTTCACATCTATATAGGGATAAATAACACATGAATATATAAATAAGAAAGTCTGTAATGAGGAAAGAGCTGCGGCACAGCAGGATCCGGGGTTTTTTTTTATTTTTACGTGCACTCCCCTGCAGACGTGCATGATCCCGGCTGCTGTGTTCGCTGACACTCGGCATGTGGAGCGCATCCATCATCCAAACTCACTCTACACTCAAAGCATTTGTCCCCTGTCAAGTTTACAGGGGGAAAAAAAGCAAATACAAACACCCCAAATGACGGAACAGATGGTGCTAAATAGCCAGAGCCAAAAAAAATAGCATATTTTCCCAGCCTCGGCCTTCCCCCGGCACTGACAGCGCCGGGTTCGTACGGATTCCCACGTCTGGCAACCAGCACTTTAATAATTCTCTCAGAGCAGAAGAAAGTGGCTGATTCCTTCATGCCCACCACCTCCCCGGCAGTTTTCTCTCATTAATTTCACATCGCCCCCGTGAGTCTGAGGAAAGACTTTGAGGAGAAGAAAACGCATTAAGATCTTAATCTGTGTCCTTTTAAGTGTGAGGTGAATATGTCTGGGCTGTTTGTTTAACAAGGAACACCCCCCCCCCTCCCTGTCGCTAACAGAGCGGCCTCCTGGAGAAAAAAAAAAAAATTATGGCAGAGAATCGCTTCTCCTCTAAATTTTCGGATCATAAAAAATCATATTCAAGAACGTATTTAGATATCTTTATGATAAATAATGAATCTATTCTAATTTATTATGTTGATTTGATTGGAATAAGATTTAATGACTAATCACCAGGGTCAAAAACTTTTTTCAAAGCCAGAAAACTCAGCTTTTCTCCGGTCTGCCATTGTTATTTATGCATGAACAACCAAAGCTGTGGACCGTGTGTGTCTGTGCCGGACGACAAACGGTAGCGTCCACACCGCTGTGTCGAGTGACCTCTTTGTGCGATGGCTGGCCCTCACAGGGTCAGGATCAGGAAGCAGATGTCAGACTCATCCCAGAGAGCACAGATGTCCACTGTTAATCTAAAATAATGAACAGATTAGCGGTGCCGTTTCAATCAGCTTTTTTTTTTTTTTAAATAGATGACAGGTTGGGTTCAGGGTCGTTTCCGGGATTTTTTTGGCTTGGATCGAAAAATATTTGGACCCACAGAGACATTTGCGGCTATAAGCCAGCTAAAGGCTTAATAACTCTGCCGCTTTTGTCTTTTAATGTTAGGTTTCTCATGATCTAAAGTACTAATAAATTAGAAAATGACATTTTCTCTTTTGTATTACACAGCAAATGAGTTACACGCATATCATCCCGGAGCAAAACCAATTCATAATTACACCGTGTTTACATTTAAAGTCCCTTTAAACGGTTGTTGGTATTTTCTTTACTTAGGTCCCACAGCAGCGTGGAGCCCTGATGATAAATCACAATTAACTCTACTTACTCCTCAAATGGACCACCAGGTGGTTTGTTTTTATGTTAAAAGATTCAAAGAGGAGGAAAACTTTCAAGAACTCCAAGAGGAAACATATATATATATATTTTGTGTTCATGAAAATGGATGATTTATACATTCATATTTTTTTAATAGAGGTCAACTGTTTGCTTTGAATTTCCTCAAAAGTGCATCAAAGCTGAAAGCATCCCGCCTGCTCTTTAGTTGTTTCACACAATTTCCGCCCACGGACGATGCCCCGGTCTCCTCCACACTCCAACTTCAAAGCCTGCTACTCTCCTGTCTCTTTTTCCACACACAGATATTACAAACCGATCATTTCAATTTCCCCATTGTAAGGACAAAGCTGGATTAGTGAGCTGGATCTGCGGAGAATCAAACACTGACGCTCAAACTTTCTGTTTTGTCTTAAAGCACTTAATGTCACAGGGAGACCCGGCGAGCAGATAAGGACTGCAGGCATTAGACTTTGTAAAGAGACAAAATAAAGAGCAACTCGGCTAAAAAGAGCAAAACACGAAGCATCACAGAAAAACCAAGACCATAGAAACTAGAGGAGTCGCAAAAGGTGACGACAGCGCAGAAAACCATGTTAATAAATGGTGAAAGTTGAGAAAGTTGTGGGTAAGCTTCTGGCTCAACATCTAGACCACCGAGAGATGATTAATCGCCTTTAAAAGTGTTTACTGCATCGTATGAAAAAAGCCTAATTCATTATCAGCATTTTAGACGAACAAATAAGTCTAAAACAAACAACAAAACAGACAATGTGCAAAAATTTAACATAATCATGGAAATTTTACCAATTAATTTTTCGTTCATGGATGCATTTTGTCTTGTTGGTGAAACAGTGAAGCAGCAATGAGCCGAAAAGCTGAAAAAAATCTGCATTTGGTGGTTGAAGTGTAGCTTCATCAGTTTTCCACATTTTCATTAAGGGGTTTAAGACTAAAGTATTAGTTCCCGCTTTGTATTTTATTGCCCTGTTTTGTTGTATTGGACCACCATAATTTAATTAATCCATGGCTCCATTATCCAAACCTGTTTAACCCTGCACACTTTAACAAGCTAAATTAAAGTGTTTGTGAAAACGATTAAAGGTTTGTTCGATTAAAACAGAGTAATTAATAAAGATGTGAAAGCTCCATTTTTTCTTTGCTTTTTGGACAGCTTCTAATACTCTAAAAGATATCGATGAACACAACAATTCACAATTTATTTATGTAAAGAATGAGAGTGAGAAACAGATTGCTATAAATCCCACATTTCAGTTTGCATCTATGTTGGAATGTTTCAGACACTTTCCACTAATCAATGTCTCATCTGAAGGTAACATACTTACAAGTTTGCACAATTGGATATTTTCTTAAATAGTTACTTTCTATTTGTAGAAATATTTATGTAAAAGTGACTATGTATATGCTGTTTTGGTAGTTACTGTTTACTGATCACTTTTTGTAGTAGAATCCTCGGAAATATATTCAAATTCATTCATTCGTTCAAGATTTTGCTGGTTGGGTAAGCAGCTTGTCCATGTTCTGGAGTGACTGCACACTGTTTCTGAGTCTGAATGATATCAGTGGGAAAAAAAAGTTTAGAAGAAGAAACTCTGCACGAATGTGTGTGTGTGTGTGTGTGTGTGTCCAGGTAAATGTCAGGGAACGCTGAAAATACAGGATTCTGTGTGCATGTCTGAAGGAGGATGTGCCAGCATACGTTGTAAACGTATATGTACCTGTGACAGCAGGAGAAGCATCTTGCCAAAATTTACCCTCTAAAGAGCAGGAGCTTGATCACAATCCTTTCCCTGTTTTGTTTTTTTACTTCCCTGCACCCTCGAAACCAATTTGGAGGTCTAACTGGAAATGTTTGCAATTCTTTTTTATCTCTACTCCTGATTGAAGAAAAACATTCCTTGTTTCATATTTGAGTCTAATCAAAGTCTCCAGTGTGAGTAGGACTGTAACCAATCACATGTGAGGGCAGCAGCTGCCAGCGTCACAGTGGCCAAACATAATGCGCGCACTCTGCTACAGGACATGAGCCACTGGTGGGATGCTAATGAGCATGTGCTCCGGTGTCATGGAAACAGGCCACCTGTCAACCGGCAACCCTTCCACAACCCACCTGTCACCTGTCGACAACCGCCCAGTTTTATTTCAGGGGAGAAGACGAGGCAGATGGCTGGTTCGACTTTAAAATAGAGACGGGGGGTGTGGGGGTTGGCAAGAGGGTTTGAAGACCCCTAGTCCCTCCTCAACACAGAGTCCCTCCAGTGTTTATGTAGGTTCTGTCCGGCTTCTGCCCTGAGTCCAAAACCTGTCCAGGGTGCACCCCACCTCTCGTCCAATGTTAGCTGAGATAGGCTCCATTTACACACCCCATATATATATAAGTGGTATAGCATGTGAAGGGATGGTTTTATATTTAAATAAATCTCAAAGTATCTTTTTAAGTTTTAATCTTGATACAAAAAAAAGCTAAATAAAATCAATGTGAAATGGAATATAACATTCTGTTTGTTTGGATTTGGACATTCTGCCCGGGTCCAGTTCAACCAGAGTTCAGGAGCTGATTTTTGGCAGCGACAAACAAAAATGATTTACATTTTGGATCGCTGCCCAAAATGATGCTTCACTGAAACAAACCAGTGTCACAAGTCTTAGTATCTTGTCTTTTTCCCCTCTTTTTTTAAACCACTGATCATAGAATCAGTTTTTTTTTAAAGGGAGTGTTTAAAAAGCAGAAGGATCCATAAATATTTCATAGAAACATGTCCTGCTTTTTTTTCAGGGATGTCTATGCATTGTTCAACATGACAATGTGAAACTACACCTATTCAATTCTAACGGAAAAGCTGAGGAAAGAGAGCACTCTCCTCATTAAAGTATGTCTGAAGCCGGCACAATTACAGTACTAAAAACCTTGAAAAGTTGCCATGGGAATGAATAATCTTTATTTTGTCAGACGTAACACAAAATAAAGAGTTCTTTAATCTTTTTTCATGCAATCCCAACTTCTTTCTGATGTGGACCTGTGGAGTAAGCAGAACCGTCCTAAGACTAATTTAATATTAATTCAGGTGAATTTTATGCATTGTTCTTCCACAATGTGCTGACATTGTGTAATCTCGATTCGTTGCTAGAACGATATGACAAGATGGCTGCCTCAAGATTTGCTCCACTGTCGAAGGACTCACTTCAGGGGAAAAGAGTATTTGTGTTGTTACAAGTCTAATTTATGGCTTGTTCAAGGCGAGAATGCAGAGCGCCGTGCCAATTGAAGAGTTTTTATTTGCACAAGGTATCTTAGTGCATAACGGATAACCACCTCTGCCCTCAAAGAGAAGCAGAGTCTGAGCCCTAACAGCGTTTGGACCCCCCCTGCACAACGGCCGTAACCCATTTATAAGGATTTATTCAGCATGAAACCAGACCTTCGCACATCTGAAGGTCTGAGGTGTCGAGCGGGGCGCGGAATACATTTGTCAGAAGAGCGAGATTTCGCCTCACATTTGACTGGAAGAGAGTGGGAAAAACAGGGAAACGCTGAAAGCTCCGCAGCCTACTCGACATGCTAATAGGAAGCCTGCCCACGGCAGCCGGTGAAAACCGGGGATTAGCAAACCAGATGAGGTCCAACTTAGGAGATTTCTCCAGGGACGGGGCTCAAGACAAAAACCCAAAGCGAGAAGTACACACAAAACTACTGATTACCATCGATTTAAGGCTCGATAATCAATTAATCCCGCCTGGACTTTTGAATAATGTAAAGCGGCCTCCTGGCCGGCGTCATACTTTAAACAAGCCACACAATAGAGACACCAGCTCACCCCAGCTGCTTTCCAGCCAGGCCAGGTCTCGTTTTGCTATACTGGTAGGAAGATTTATGGCGGCCCTGATAAAAAACCGTGCTCCGACCTTAATCTGTAACCCCCCTCTTTGCTCCGGCGTTTGCAGGAGGCTCACAGTACGCCCCGCACCACTTCACATTTTCATCTTCATCACGACGATGGCGCACACAAATCAGACACCTGACACCAGTGACAGCCGGCATAATGAAGAGATTATTCTTCCTTTAACGTGGAACGCCTCCACTAATTTGGCGCTTTGACACCGCGCATGTGGGTTTCTTCACTGGAGGAAAAGGCACATTGATGCCGTTTATACGAGGTAGAACATGAAAAGTTATTTCCTTTTTTTTTTAAAGAATCCATATCTGACTGCTCAGGTGTCTTAGTAGGGTGGGAAAAGCAGATTCTGCAGAAACACAAATCACACAGACAATTAGAGGACTTATCATAAGTTCTCAAAGAAATCAGTGGGAAATAAACATGATTTTTTTCAACTATTATGTTTCCATTAACCATAAAAAGAACAGAGCATAATTAATTGATTCCAAATGACTTGATAATTACCTCTGGTTGAACACTAATCAAAAACTATTATGAATTTAAAACATAAAGTTGCATAAAGTGTCGAAAGCAGATTCCATATTTGCCTCTGTGAGCTTTGTTTCGGGTCTGATGTGTTGGATTGTGCAGATGATGCTCCATAACCTGTCATACTGGAGATCTCATATGTCAATGTGACAATTAATGGGATTTCAACGCTGAAATCCTGAGGTGGTTTATGGGAAGAGGACGACACTTAATTTAGATGAGGTGAACAGCTGTTGGTGAGAGGTGCAAGGGCAACTGCACGGCCACAAATCATCCGTTTATCCGTTTGCCTGAGCACCATAAATCTATTTCTAAACGGCACAATATGGGAACTGCCCTTTGAAAAAAAAACATGCCACTCTGATTCAAATTGAAAGTCCCTAAACATACACTTTAGACCATAAACATCAGGCACCAAGCTGCCCCACTGACCTCAGAGCACAGGATGGGAATTTTTCAACTTTACGAAGGCTCAAAAATCTTTGGAAGCCTTTTGAAAAGAAAAGTAAACCATCTAAAGCGAGGCTAGAAGCCTCTCGCAGGGATTACTATAATTTAAAAATCAAACACAGAATAAAAAGCAGTGGAGCGCAGCATCGGTTATTGAAAAAAGCCCCCAAAGCTTGTATTTGTCAGGCAAACGTAACAGCCGGGTTATTATTTGTCAATGGCTGAGGAAGCCGGAGGAGTGCGGGCGTTGTTCTGTTTGGGGAGATGAGGGCTTGACAATTTTACAAGCGGATTTTAATACCGCTGCCAAGAGGTGACTGATTCCCCTTTTCACACAGTGTTGTACAACCATAATCTGAAGTGACTAGTTCGCATCCAATCTGGAGCCGAACGCATAAGCGAGCCTGACTGACAGGATGCATTACGGCTGATGCGGCGCGGAGCATTATGGCGGCGCTCATCCCTCTTGCTTAGGACACTGAGAGGAGATCCATCTTCGTCCGGCCCGCCACGGTAAGTGCATTACGCGATTTCACAAGAGTGTGTTGTCTCAAGAACCCGCGGACGGATCTGCAGACTCAGTGTAAAAAAACACGACTAACCCGAACGTCAGAGCGCAGCTCGTTTAAGTCCTCCACCAGTTTTAAGGCCCCCCAGAGGAGGGGGAATGGGGAGTTATCTGGTCTGACTCAGATTTCTGCACCTGCTGCCGTTAAAATGTCAAACACCGACCTGGGAGAAGGAGAAAAAAAGAGGAGAACTGGCAACAGAAGGAGGGCAAAGAAGCACAAAAAGCTACAGAGTGATACCCAGAACGCACTGCACACACCTTCACATTAAACCCCCCAACTACTGCACACAAACAACACAAAGCAATGGCTGGGAGGAAACTACCGTCTTTACGGCCCACCAAGGGACTGATTAATGAGAGGACACAAGATATGTGTAAACCATTAGCATCGCTAGGAATGCACATTACTGCTCTCATCTATTATGAACCAAACCCTGCACAGTCAAAAAGTCTTTTAACGTCTCAGGAAAAAACTATCTATCATATTAAATTTTCCCTCGGGGTAAACTGTGTTGCACTATGTTGATTTTAGATCTTTCCGCCACTGTCTTCGAAAATGATTTCACTCATTTGCGCAAATTATTTATAAAGGTATTCATTTTAAGTATTCACGTTATCACTTCTCAATAACCTGTTCAAAATGCTCACACAGCTCTGAGCTGTTTTTTAGTCAAGTCGTTTTGCTGCTGCTTGCAAAGTCGGGATAAATTAAGTGTGTTCTTATCGTCGTGTGCCTTAATGAGGATAATATGGTTCTCTGAATGAGGGAAATGGCTCTGTAAACCTGCATGTTTTGCATAGGTCAAGTTCATGTCATCAACAGTCTTGTGATGACGAGGCATCAGGACTGGGAAAAACGATTTTTTTAAATGTCGAGCACACTGATGCAATGGATGCATTTGAATGCAACGATGAATACGTTGCTGAGTTTTATGTTATGTGACCTTTTTTTTTCTCTATCTCTTTAGGGTGTTATTTCTCGAAGCCACGCGGATATTTGATCTAATAAGGCTTATTAGATGAGGCTGGTCGGCTACAGGGCCGGAGATGCAGGTGTGTGTTCCAGAGATTCTGTCTGCTGGAGCTTATTTGGTTTGAGCGGAAAATGCATTTACGGCTTTAGACGCTGCAGGCTGACCATCTCGTCTGCTCCGTCACCGCCCAGATGGTTGAATAACCGATTCACGAAAGCCAGACGTGATTGCGTTAGCCTCCGCAGCAAAGAGAGGTTTCATTAAAAAAGTAAAGGGTTATACAGAGCCAGGCCCGACAAACGCGTGTCACTTTTGGTGGTGGAATTGTCGGTGACATGAAAGTAAAAGTCATCTCTCGTTTTCCCACCACAGAAAATGGAATCAGACATGAAATGTCAGAAATAAATATGTGTGTCCATGAAAGCCTTTAAAGAAATGATTTTTGGAGTATCTTGTGGAGGACTGGCTGCACACAGGCCTCAGCTTTGGAGTTTTTTTTTAAAGGTTAATGGTCACCCCTGGAAAGACCTGCAACACAGGAATCAATGGCACGACCCACAAGACATGTGTCTGCGTTCAAACACCTAAAAAAAAATGTCTGTGTTCTTTCATTCAGACCATTGGGAGCTGAGGCTTTGCTGGTAATTAAATAGTTTTGCATGTTCCTTGTTTTCGGGTGTTTTCGATGTGCCTCACATGTGTTTTTAAAACACCTGCAGCCTTTTCCCATGCTAACCCTCATTTCCTGCTTGCTCTGATGTGTGCGACCAATACGTGCGGCCCGAATCTACAAATACGCATGTCTCCTAAGCAAACAGTTCAAAGCTCGCCGAATGACTCGATCAACAGAAAAAACACGATTATTGAGCTGCGTGGGATCACTGTCCGTCTCAAATACTGTCATCACCACATTCGCTGTAACACAGACGTGTAGAAAAAGACTGATTTCACCATTTGAAAACTTAAGAAGACTTTTTTTTTTCCTCTGGAGCAGTTGAGAACAAAGCACAGAGTAAACAAAGAGCAAAACATAAACAGCCAAAATACAGGACTGCCACGTAAAATAAATTATAGACTGCCCAAAACTTCCTCCAGTCATCTGTTAATAACACAGCTTGGCAGTTGTTTGGAGGGAAGTTACATTAAGGGGGACGCTCACCTTCACACACACACACACTGTTTCCTCGCGGCGAACGGTTTTGAAAAGAGCTGTGCGTACAAAACTAGTCATTCATTTAAAACACCTGACAACAGAATTTTTTTCTCCAGAATGTAAACTTTAATTATTACTTGTGCAACTGTCATGTACACCAGCATTTTCTGCATCCCTTCTCCTCAACACAGAAACAGAGTTTACACCAGCTGCAAAATATTTAGGAAATCTGGGTCTAGGAAACAGAAAAAACCCATCGGAATTTTAAGAAAAGACAATAAATAAATGAAAGAGATTCACCATGGCCAGTGCTGACCAATAACACTGTCGGTAAAAGACCTCCACAGCATCCCTCAAAGTACTCAGTACTCAGGAAATATGTTTGCTTCTAAAATTAGAAAGGACACAGAAGCTGTATTTAAAATCACAGTTCAAGGGTAAAAAGGTTCTTTTGCTCTTTATGCACATCACATTCCGGTCCGTTGACTGACTCGATGTCCCGTTATCTAACACTTATTTACATCATTACAGGATAAGCGCAAATGGCTTCCAGGGAAGACTGCACTTAGCCTTCAGCGCAGAGTTTGCTTTATCTCCCTAAAACAAATGCCTCCATTCTGGATCCGACAGGGTGGCGCGAACACAGAAAATGGCAATCCCCTCTCGCTTTGGGGATGGACGCTGATGACTTTTCTCCTCCTCTGAGCTGACCGCCTTTGACCTGCTGAACGGCCACCCAGCACGCGGGGGTATTCATGTCTCCCCGTTTCCAGTGGCTTCATTTAATAAGATAATTTCACACCAATTACGAGCTTTCAACACAGAGAAGTAATATCATTACACGCTTGCTCGATGACAAATTCTCGGTTCGAGATGCAGCACAACACGCAGAGCTGCGTTTTAAGGGCCACATACAGTGGAAATCCATGCTTTTTGTAGAGAGGAGCAGAGATTCTCTTCCTGCTCTCTCCTCTCTTTAAACAGGCCAATGTGATAAGCATGAAATCCCAGTTATGTGGCGATGCTAAGAGCGCTGTGTTTTCATTTCCTACATGGTCTGACAGCAGCATTCCTGCTATCTGCTGTTTCTTCTCTTGACATAGACAACACAAAGCAATTACAGATACAGTCAGGTAATACGCACAGGGCTGTGCACTGCCAGAGGTATTTGACATTGAATTCAGCGGCGGCTCACAAAACACGCCGGGACACAGATTGAACCAACAAGGTTGGGTGATTGCCTTCCATCACGCCGCTTCATTTTGAGCAGGAATCGTTCTGTGTTTTTGCTAAACTTCTTTGTCTGGCGCAGTTCAGAGCCACAACGCAAACAATGTTTAATGGAAGAACAACGGAGAGAGGCAGAATCTCATTTCGCTCATATGAAATTCAAACTGTCAAAACTGATTTTCTCTGTAATGATCCGCCTGACATTGAAGGTAAAAAAGTCACGATAACAGTAATAATAATAATAATAATAATAATAATAATAATAATAATAAGGCTCTATTTTGCTGGGACTGAGTAACATGTGGACACAATGAAGGCGTTTGTGGAAAGTTGCTTGGTGAAGACTAAAGTTGGGAGCTATTGGCTTGGAAGGTGTAATCTTTGTCCAAGAAAAAGGACTATTTTCCTATTTTCTTCAGTCACTTTAAGATGCTTTAATGCTCTTTTGACTGTGGACGCTCATGATTGTAGGGGTTGCGGTCCTCAGACTGTAAAGTGCTTTCTTTGCATCCATCAAATCTAAGAAATCTTAGCTTTCCAGAAAAATGTCCATTGTGCAGGTCTTTCAACGCGATGAAAGTGTGCAGTAAAAAGCTGGGAGCCAATAGCCTGCCTTTTAAAGGATTTAAACACAGTGCAGGCGGCTTTGTGAGAGGTTAATTGTGCATGTTAACCGAACACATCAGATCAGTGGAGGAGTAAAGTTTCTTAGTTAGTTCTTTGGAAATGAGGCTTCCATGACTCATTCACATGAATCAGTCGAATCAATTCCAAACATTGTGTTGCATCTGAGATAACTCTCTCTAAGAATTATGCAAACCGCTTTCCAGTGAATATGAAATACAAATTATCCCGATTTTTCCCACAGCTCGGGGGTCTTTGAACGTCTTCAGAATCCCCATAACATTTGACCCTCTGGAATTAGGACTTTGTGTGAAATACTGCCATAAAGAATCATTCATTCCTTCTTAGTTCTTCTACTTTTTCATAGTGACATTCACAAAATCAGTTAATTGTTGATTTAAGTGTTTTCATGAGATACTGTCATGTTGAGTAATCATGTTTTCAGCATCTGTAAAATCCCTGTTTTCATTTTCATGACCATGCTTTTGCTCTTGAGTAGCATAGTTGGACTTCTTTCCTGCAACATCTGCAAATCGGGTTCCTTTCGGATCATTGTAGGCCTTTTCTCTCTTCTCTGAAAAGTATCTTGTAAGACAAGGAGTTCAATAAGATTTAGAAAGTCCACCTGTCCACTAACAGGTGCAATCCAAAGGCATCCTCCCTCCTCTGAGAGGACTCTTCCTTAGTCATAAAACCTTCCATCCTTCTGTTGGGGCTTCTGGGTTCATGTGACAGCACCACAACGAGGATGTACCGACCAAATCACAAAAGCGTGCGGCTGGTTAAAAGCTGTTCCCGAATATTGAACAGAGTCTTTTACGCAGCGATTATGAGCCCAGATGAAAAGCCGTGGAGCTGATGGTGTTTCATTTGATGCTATTTTAGGATGAGTAAGCGCTGACTGCCCGGGGGTGCTAACACTCAAATGAAGTGGACAGCTGGAGATTATGAGGCGTGATTACACAGCCATGACATTCACGCTAATAAAAATGGGTTAAAGAAAAATGACATAGAGGCCTGTATGAATGGAGCATATCACATGAATTGACTTATTCAAGAAGAATTGCTGATCAAAAGCACATCTTTTTTGTGCAATCCCGAGTCTGACCACCATCTTAAACAGCACGTTCTTAATTTGTTTAGTTTTAAACCGTTTTTACCTGTTTGTTGCCATTTATTGTGGTCATTTCCACACGTGTAGTTCTCACAGAAACAGGTAGGCATCTGTGGTTGGTCCTCCTTTTCATTCTGTATGAGCACAGACTTCTTCGCATCCAGTAACCAGCGAAGCAAGTTCCTCTTGAGAAATAAATCCGGCGTGTCACCAGCGTCTTTACTGTACCGTCCGCGTCTCTTTTTCATTATAAAATCTCGGCTGGAGTTAAATTGGAACCAAACTGGATGCTATAAAATAAAGTATGTAGGAATAAGCAGTGTAATTTCAAGCTGTCTGCCCTGCTGAGTGATTTCTATTACGCAGAAATAAATGAGCTGTGACCAAAAGACACCTGTATTCTCATGAAAAATTACTAATAAGACCAGTTGGGGAGGTTTTGACCACATTTTTCTTGTTTGTGTGCTGCCATATTGTTTCAATGCACACCACTATTGTAAAAAGATGATGATACATGTACCATTGTACGAACTCAGACTCAGCTAAAGACCAACTTTAAATACAAAATGACATCCACGTCTTCGTCAGGTTATAATTATCAGGCTGGCTTTGATATGCCGACGCTCTGTGAATGTAGCAAAGTGATGAGAAATCTGAAGTGCATAAAAGTCTTTTAAGTCAAACTGTTTTCGTCATTGATGTCCTCTACAGTAATCTGTCCTAAATATAGATAAACAATCTATTCTCTCTTGCTTCAGTCTTGTGTTTAGACACGACCAACTCAAAAATGACAGGAGAAACGTGTTCTTTCTGCCGATCAGGCCTCTTCTCTGCTGACTTTAGGGGTTCTTTCTTTGCACAGAGCTTTTAACTGAACATCTGGAAAATGAGAAAATCTTAAAGTGTTTGTTGTCAGATGCAAACGCTCACAGTTTGGGAACATCTGCAGAATATTTCCAGTCGGGCTTTGCCTTTTCAGTAAGATGCTGTCCATCCCAAGGTCTGTTTGTGTTTGTTAAGCTTCCTATTTTTAGCTAAGAGCGTGTTATTGCATTTGCTGAACTCACTCAAATTGACAAATTAATTATGAAAATAATTACATTGAAGATGAAAGAAAGAAAACACATTTTCAATCCTGAGCAACATACTGAGCATAAAGCCTGTGATTTCATAACCAACATGCATTTGATTGATTTGAGTGAACAAAAAGGTTGAAATAGAAGGCAACCCAGAAGGATTATTGTTCTTTATAATGGGAAAGGGTAATTTTCCTAAAATCTATAAACAACCCCAAACAGATAAATAATTATAATCAAAAGAAGAGAGTTTCCTCATGGTCTAAAAGAGACAAATTATTTCCCATTATGACAGTAAACTAATCATACTGACTGATATTAAAAACTACTGAGATCGATTGGAATTGGCCAGCGGAACTCATCAGGAAACCACTGAAAGTTGCAGTTTCAGCGTTTGGTGGAAAAATGAACTTACTTTCTTGTAATTGCCACATGAGTCTTACAGCTGCTTTATGTGTGCCATATTATAGTTTTGGACTGGAGTGAGTGCTGAAAATCATGTATGTATAAGTTTTATCCTAAGGTTAAATCTCATAGGTGGCAGAAATCATTCCTCAGCACTCAATTTAGCATTTCACTTAATCGACTGATAATGCATCTGATTTTCTCTCACAATCAGCGTTGAGGGTGTTGAGTTTACTATCGTTGGGATGGAAGCAGATTAAAAAGCATTTAATTTAAGCAGAAATAAGCAGACTCCTTCACATCTAGGATAAGTCATTAAAAATATCTGTTATCGTTTCGAGCCAGCACCGTGTTATTGTCAGGAGAGATGTTTGTAGATAGGAGATGACTAATACAAAGCGTGATGTATGAAAAATAAATCTGTTCTTACGAGGAAATTCTCTCGGAGCAAAAAATAATCTCATTGTGTTAAACCGTTTCGGCGTGTAGAGCAACCAGCCTCCTGCTGCCTGCCCTCTCGGAGCGCCTCCCCGGCCTCAGCACCCTTTAAAGCGAGGGTTAAAGCGAGGAAAAAGCCGCCCGCCTGGATCCTATC